>JAAGNO010027903.1:0-21477 GCA_033439905.1 Ceryle rudis
TCAGGGGGTGGGTTTTTCGGTTTGGGTTGGGGATTGGAATGGTGTGGGGGGGGGAGGGGGGGGGGGGGGGGGGTGTGGGAGGGGTGGTTGGGGAATTGAATGGGGTTCGGGGGGGGAGGGGGGAGCCCCGGTCGGGAGGGCGGGGGGGAGGCGGGGGCACAGCAGAGCCTCCGGAGCCCATACTAGAAATGCTTGCTCCAGGCTCGCACTGGAGCTGCCCTCAGAGCAGCTTTGGGCTGCCCCAGTTACGTGCCTGCTCTGCTACTGGAGAGAGCTGGGCAGGCTACATCCCACTGGGGACGTGTCCCACTCATGCTATGGCACGTTCTCTGTGCTCCTTCCTGGAGCGTGTGGGTGCAGGGGGAGTAGAGAGCGGGAAGGATGGGGAGATGAACAGTGCTCGAGTCTTTTAACTGCTGTCCTCGTTGGGAAGAGAGCACGTCGGTAGCTGGGTAGCGGTGGTGAAGGGAAGGCATCCTCCCTGCTGGCCTGGCAACCCAGCAATGCAAGTGGGCCAGGCACCACCAGACCCATGGGAGGATGTATTCTGTTCCCAAAGAGAAATAATTGGCAGGAGAGTGGAGCGAGGGGAAGGAAGAACCAGTGATTCATAGGGCGCACAGATCGTTTTTATTTCCTTCATGTTTTTCTTTCGCGTACACCAAGGCTAATGTCCCCGTTGTTCCCCCCGCCCGGTGAACTGCCAATGCTGTAATCCAGCGTGTTGTGGGGTTCCCCTAAGCTGCGCCGACGTGAACCCTCTGCCGTCCCTGGGGCGGGGACAGCGCAGTGATGCTCGCTGGGACCAGTTCCGCCTCCGACACCCCCGTGGCTCCTCTGGTTCCCTCCTTCCTGGCTGCAGCCACGGGTGCTTTTCTGGTGGCAGGGTGAGGCCAGCTTGACCCTCTTGGCTGCTCCCTCAGAGATGCGCTGAGCTGCGGAGCTCGCCCGCTGATCACCTCTCTTCTAGAACACAAGAGCCTGCTTCTTTTTGAGACCTCCTGAGTGCACGAGCTCCCGGTGGCCCCGTTCACCCGTCCTCCCCCAAGGCTTTCAGGGAGAGGTCGCTCGCTTCACCCGGAGCCATTCAACAGCAGCTCCACTAATCCCTTCTGCAGAGCGGGTGAAACTGGGAGGCCAGCTGCATGCTTTCCAAGCTGGGCTGGAGGAGGACTGGAATTCTCTGGAGCTTTCCTGGTCCCCTTCCTTCCCCAGAGACTTTACCAGTCTCCGGGACGCACATCGAGCATCTCCTCGCCGCCGCGTGCGGTTTCCAGAGTGCCGTCGTTCGGCGTGATAAAGCCAGTGGGGGTTTAATGAGGTCACTGCAGTTTAATGTTACTGCAGTAATCTCTTTTGTTTTACTACATTAAAATATTTGCGGTGGAACGGTTGGACCGCTGTAATGCGATAGCGCTACCTTAATGTTATTGTTGCCATGGTAACGCTAATGGCGGCTCAATAACATTATTGCAATTTAATCTTACGACAATAAAATTAAGGGTAGAACTGTGAGACCTCCACGATGGGATGTTACTGCAGTAACAGCATTGTTATCGTAATCGCGGGAGCAGAGTCAACTCGTCGTAGTGTAATATTGGTACCGGCTCTTTATTGTTACTATAGTAACGCGGAGCATCCGCCGAAAGTCGCGGCAGGGGATGAATGGGAGGAGACGTCACCGGTACAACAGCACTACGGCTACCCCAGGGTTGGCAGAGCAGGAAGGTTGCGCTGGTATAAACACACCTTAATCGCCTCATTCCTTCGTCGTGGTGGTTTTTTATCGGGGCCTTTCTCCTTCTCCCTCTGTTGCCGGAGCTCTTCGGAGCCCGTCTGTTGTTTTAGCGGCACAGGGAAGATTTAATGTGCTGCCTCTGTCTAGTTCCAGATCCTTCTGCCCATCGTTTTATAGCATGTGGCTGTTATGGAGCGATAACGTTTTATATTTATATGTCATCTTCCATCGTGAAGGATCCCGGCACAAGCTACAAATCACAGCCGTGCTGCAGGGCTGGACAGGCGACCTGGCACACGCTGCGTGTGAGCGAGAGGAGAGGGCTTCATCCAAGGGCACTGGAGCTCAATTTGCTGCCCTGGAGAGATACCCACTGAAATACCTACCTGCTGGGCACCGATACCTGTGCAAGGGAGACTCTCTTTTGTTTTGAGTACTTATCCAGAGTCCCCAGATGTCGCGAGACGGAGCGGGGGTCTCGTGCATGCCGAGCTGCGCGCTTTGTACGCGCCGGCACTTTGCACAGAGCGCAGGTGACATCTCTGTGCCGTGCGCAGGTGACATCTCAGTCGCTGCAGTTTTCTCCAGCCTCCAGGGGAGGGAGGCAGAGCTGCCGATCAGCAGTCCCCAGCATCGCGGCCGCATCCCTGCCGCATCCCTCTTGCTTGTGGTGCCACCGCGCCTGCCAGCCGGGTTGGGTGGCCAGGTTGGGTGCCCCGGTTGCTCGCTCGCACCCCTAATCTACCTCCACCACCTCCTTTCATCCTTGGCAGGCAGGAATTTATCCTCCGCTTTGAGATCCTGCGCTCCCTCCTGGCTTCTCAGGAGATCTCCATCCTTCTGCAGCTCGTCTTGGTGCATTTGAAACCCGCGTTCCGCAAGCCCAGCCTCCAGCCCTAGCACAGCTCTGAGCCCGTTCAGCGAGGCAGCTGCTCAGCTCCCCTTCCACGTCAGCATTTGAACTCTCTCCATGGGTATTTGGACTCTGACCACCTCAGTAATTCCTTGTTTGTCCTTCAATAAAAGACCCATGAGCCCCCTTGACACGGGAGCTGGAATTGGTGGGACCTGGGACGTCCTGCGTGCCAGCTCTTTGTGACAATCTGGTACGGCATCCGTCCTGCCAAAGTGGCTCCTCCGAGAGTTCATGTTTGAAAACATGAGCAGCAGCTCATCTCCCATTCACTGTTTTTCTCCATCATTTGCTTTATTAAATATTGATTTTCTGTTGCATTATTAAACCTTAAGTCCAGAGCATAAAATCAGAGTTGATACTTCAATCTGGCTCTTCTTCTTGGCCTTTAGCGCTGATTTTTCCGGCCAGTCACCCCGGAGGCGAGTCCAGAAGTGAAAACCTGTTGCAGAGGCTTGGGAAGTTGGAAAGGGAGAGTGGGAAGCTCTTCCCAAGGGAGTTTGGTCTCTTTGGTGCAGACTTTGCAGTCGAAGGTGACATCACGGGGATCCTGGCTTGCAATCCTGCACAGATGACGGGTGAAAGGAGGCTAGGGAGGCATCAGCCTGGCTTTTCATGGAAGTTTGGATGTTGCTGGCTGTGAGAAGGAGATAGTCCTCTCTTTTGTTTTGATAGCATGAGGAATTTAGTCTGAAGCCACTGTGTGGCAGAGCAGCAGTGAGATGTCCTTCCATGTGCCCCGCTCGGGTTGCTCCCTCGGGCTTTTGCTGCCTGGCTCTGCCAAAATTGCCATGCTCGGGATCTGTGCTCTCTGCCGGGGAAGGAAGCCGCAGATGGTGATGTCTTGTCCTAAATGCATCTCTTAAAACGCAGCTCTTGGGCCATGCTCTACAAATCTGTGCTTTTCTGCTGTACAAATCCCCAGCGAAACCAGAAGTTGGCCTCGGCCAAAACTCCAGGCGAAGCCAAGAGGGATGCGGCTGGTGGGATCGGAGCCAGGCTCCAGAAAGCCCCCGGCCAGGCGGGACCGGTGCAGGTGGTCACCGGCACATCCCTGGTAGCCAAGGTGGGTCGCATTGACCTGCACCGGCTGGGCCCCGCTCGCCTCCCCTTCCCTATCGGAGAGCCGCACGCGGCTGGCCGCTGCCAAAGCCCCGCGCTGCCAGCAACCAGGTGTCTGAACATGTTTCCAGAGCCAAGATAACTCCCCAGCCAAAAGGGAGGAGGGGAAAGCAGTGTGGCAGTGCTGGCAGGTTTGGGAGGATGAAAAAAAAAAAAAAAAAAGAAAAGAAAAAAGGCAGAAAAAAAAAAAAAAGGCAGAGGGAGGCTTGCAAACAGCTTTTGGATCCCCATCCAAACAGGGCATGCTGGGCGGCATGAAACCCGCGCCTGGCAGCCGGCGTGCTGAGCAGTGATTTAAAACCAGGCTCCCAGCGGCGGGGAAAGAGGCAGAGGGGGAAGCAGATGTGAACACAATGATGGAGATAAAGAAGAGGCCAAGAGAACAGCTGCCGAAGAGCCGGCCTGGCCCTGCCGCTGGCACCGGGTGCTAGAAAACCTCCAGCAAATATCCACCAGCTTAAGGATGGGCTGGAGGGGTCTCTGAGCTCGTGAGAGAATGAAGGGGAGGACCAGGAAATGTGTTGGTTTCTGCGTTGGTTTTGCTCTGGTCTTGAAGGAGAGGTTGAAGGTTGGAGAAGGAGAGGAGCGTTGAAACATTGGGAGAGTTGTGATCTTGTTTTCTGGTCTGTTCTGGTGCTGCGGCAGAGGAAAAAGAGATTTAGCAAAGGAGAAAGGGGAGGAAAATTGGGAATTGGAGAACAAAAAGGCAGGGATCTTCAGAAAAGAGGGTGGATACGAGGTCCTGCAGAAAAGATGTGGAGATAAAAACTTGAAAGACTTGTGGTTTGGGTTTTCCAGGTCTGGCTGGTTGTCTGTCTGAGAAGCTGGGGGTGCAGGATAGTGCAGAGTCCTCTCTGCCCCGTCCCTTGGAAACAAGGTGGCTTTGTTCAATTAGTCCCAGGTTGGATCTCTGGAAAAGCCCTATAGCATGGCCCCACAGGGTGCAGGCAAGAAGCAGGAAGGTCTCTTTGCTCAAGGTGGACTCGTGCTTATCGTTCGTGTCTGGGTTGCTGGTCCCATCATGCTGGCAGTAGAGATGCCCAGAAGATTTTGCCTCTGGGTTCTTCTCCTTTCCTCCAGCAGCATCTAGTGTAAGACTGGGACAAAGGCAGCGAAGGTCGCGGACCCCATTCTGCTTTGCTGCCCTATGTGAGATGAGAAGAGCAGGTCTCAATCCACCTCCCCATCACCGAGCCCTCGCAGCAAACTGATTCCCTGATTTGCACCCGGGGCTGTCCTTTCCTGGACCAGCTTCAAGAAAACAACAGAGATGTCTTCTCCATGGTTTGCCCTCCTTGTAATCCCTCCTTCTCGCAGCCAGCCCCAGATCTTCAGCCTTTGATCCTCCTCCTCTTTTGCAAACACTTCTCTCCGCTCGTGGAATTAAATCTCTCAGTGTTTTCCCTCCCTATCTCTTCTTTTTGGCTGAGCCTGTCTGAAATACTATATTTTTTTGCTCCTTCAGCAGCAGGGCTATATAATTGATGGCCTCGCCAAGCTTTCCGAGCTGAACATTAAACCCTTCCTGCCTCGGCTCCGACCGGAGTTCATTACTTTCTGAAAAGCTTTGTTGTCTGTTGGTGCTCCGATGATTGTTGTTGTGGAGGGGAGGATATTGTCAACAGAGAGAGAGGAGGAGGGGCTGGATTTGGCCAGGACTGCTTTGTAATCAAATCCTGCTCTCTTTCTTCTCAGCAAATTTTCGAGTGGGGAAAAAGGCCTCTTTTAGCAAAATGGAAATACCGGCCCCTTCTCAAAGTCAGGAGCACAAAACTCTGGGGGGGAACGGTAGGAAAACGCCGCTTTGCAGATGGCCCGTGAGAGCGATGGGCAGGCAGGAGCAGGAGACTGCTCCTCTCACCTCAGGCTTCACACTTGGGGTTCCCGTGGTGGTCCCTCCCAAACTTTACTATCCAGGGAGCTGCCCTGGGAAGGGTGAGCCCCATGCAGCACTGGCAGCGTCCTTCCAGCCCCGTGGTTTCTTTATTCTGGCGCAGGGGATCACAGGGTGGGTGTGGATTTCGCACGATGCAAATCGCTTTCGGCATTTTTCTGCCTTTTCTGGCAAGACGTTTTCTGGTTTGCCCTCCGACGATGCTTCTTTTGGCTCCCCGTCTACCTCCGTGGTTTTCCAGCACTTAAAACACAGCAAGGCCGAGGTGATTACAAGGATTGGGAGATGCAGTGACACTTCCCTGCCAACAAGTAATTGATTTATTAAAGACATTACAATACATTCATGGTTGAGCGTAAGAGTTTCCTTTGAACTCGCTCGAAAAATCCAAAGGGATTGTGCCTGTTTGCAAGTACCGAGGGCAGAATAAATCTGCACTCCCCCATCGCCTACCCCCCCAGCCTTCCCCCGCACCGCCGCAATTTCATTTCCCTTTGACTGGCGCGAGTAAATATCACAGCTCGACAACTCCAGTCCAGTGACCGGTGTGATCCAATTTAATAGCATTTAAAAATTCAAAGTGATTGTTAGCCAAATGGAAATGTAAGATTTCATACCCAGCCTGCCTTGGGGAGGAGAGGAAGAATGAGGGAGGGTGCGGGGGATGTAGACAAATGGACTAGATAAAAAATAATGGAAAGTAACTTAATTAAAGAGGCTCAAGCCAAGTTAAAAACAGTAATGATTTTGCAGAACCGCAGGTTTTAAAAATTAAAAGGAAAGAGGATAGGAAGGAAGGGAAACTGGATAAAGAGCCTCCAAAATTATGAAATTGGAGGGGAAGGAGAGGAAGGAGAGGAAGGAAGGGAGGAAGGGAGGGAAGGAAGGAGTGACACCAGTCCTTCTGTGAAAAGCAGGAGCACATGGGGAATAGTCGGTGCCGCTGCTGAGGCTGGGCATTAAAAAGACAAATAGGGGAATTAAGGATGCTCTGGGGGAAGATAACTCCCCACGGCTTTTCTGTTGTCCTCAGCAGCCAAGAAGAAGGCTCGAGGGCTTTATTTAGGAGAAATGGAAAGCGTAGGAGCGGTCCTAATGGGAAAGGAAAACAGCTCCCGTGTACTCCAGGCACGCCGACGTCCCTGCCTCGCGGTGGCATCGTTTCGTCCTTTTCCTTCCCTTTTAACTCTTGTCAAACGTCGCCTGTTTCGGTTGGAATGTGGTTATGAAATTTGAATTGCCTCTCTGCGTACGTGGGTATCCTGCTGTGCTCTCTACAGCCTGGAGACTGGTTTTTAACCGCAGCGCTCTGGTCTTGTGCAGCCGGCTGGCAATACCTGGAAATTTCTGAGAGCTAAACCTTGCGGTGCTAAGAATTTTCTTGTAAGGACATTTTAAAGCATGGGAAGGATGATGTCCATCACCACGCAAACCCTGGACTGTTGATATTTGCTCTCCTGCTTCTTTCCAGCAACTTTGGCCAAGCCTTAGGTTGGTCCCCTGGGTCTGGGACAGTTGGTGTGTCGGGTCAGGGTGGATGCTGACAAAGTGCCTCGGGTCAGAACAACTCCACGGGAGGAGCGAGGACAATGGGTGGCTCTTAGAGCCCGAGGAGAAGAGCCTGCAAGAGCGGGGCTGTGTAAAGAAAGGACCGAGGGGAAGGAGGAGCGGACCAGGGCAGCTTTGGGAAGGTGGGTCTGCCTCCGCTGGAGTGATGGATAGGTTCCTAGGTCTAGCGTGAAGAGATGTGTTCCCATGGGGACGGGAGAAGCAGCAGCATCTGGAAGCAGAAATCACCTCACCTGCCGTTCATCTTGAACTGCTGGGCCTTGCTGACCTCCTGCTTTATAAGCAGATGAACAAAGGGTCTGGTCATAAGTAGCAGGCTCCAGACCACCTAATCAGAGAATAATAGGGCCATGCTCCCTGCCTGATCCATTGATTTTTCACTGGAGTCAAAGGCAAACGCAGGGGGAAACCCAGCCAGCAGTAAAGGCTCTGGCTGGAGCACGAGGAGGCACCTGCAAGGGCTGGAGCTCAGCACGCTGAGGGCTTGGGAGGAAAGGGGCTGCTTGGGGACAAGTGGTGGTGGCACCTGTGATGTTAGAGATAGTTTGCAACCTGCTGCCTGCACTGCCGAGGACAACTCTCTGCACATCCACCTCTTCACTCCCCATCGTGTCCCTTCTCTAAGCTTGATGCCGGTGCGGTGCCTAAAGGTGGTTGTCAAGCAGTGGTGGCCAGGAGGGCTGAAGATGGAGCCCGCGTTCCTCTGCTGGCTCCTTTTTCACATGCCCATGGGGCAGAGGCTGTATTTTTGTGATGTCTTGGTGCAGCCCCTAGTGCAGTGGGGTCTGCAGGTGTCAAAGACGTCAGAAGGGAGGAGGGATGTAAATGTTTAGATAAACAGAGACCAAAAGGACACAGATAAACCCAGAAGATCCAAAGAGACTTCACCTGCAATTTCATCAAAACTTGGAGCTTTCACTCGGTTCCACGTTAATGCCACAAATCTCCATGGGTTTTGAAGTAAAAAAAACCCAACGCAAACTTGTCATTTTTTTGCCCGGCGTCCATCGCAGTGTTCCAGGGCATGCGGCTCATCCTCTGCCAGGGCGGGCGAGCCGCTCCTCGAATTAGATTAGCGTCGGTGTGGAGGTGTAATCATAAACACTTACTTTGTGCTCAAGTCGGGGGAAGAGGGAGCGCGAGAGCGCGGAGATAAGAACAAATATGCAAGAGCACAGTGTGTTTTTAATGGAAGGGAGATTTATTTCTCTCCGTGTCTTTTTAAGCCTCTAGATAGATCATAAAAAAAAAAAAAAAAAAAAAAAAAGCCCAACCCACACACAACCTGTCTGCCTGAAATAGCCGAAATGTAATTTAAAGAGCATCATTTTAACTAATACTTCACTTCAGAGACACCTGCCCTATATTCATTGGAGATGCAGCTGCATTAGAGCATCTGATTTATCTTCGGAAAGGATGTGTGAGCTGCGTTGTTCCTGATGGGTCCCTTTTGAGAAGCGAAGCGGTGCAGGGCTGGTTCAGTGAGCTCAGCCCTGCCTGTGATGCCCACTCCTCACGGACAGAGAGCCGGGGGTGCACGGGGAGACACAGACACACACACATTCTCCAGGAGCAGGACCTGTGTAGGGCATGGTTCCTTGCCCTCGACTGGTTTGAGGTAGAGGAGTTGAGGTTTCCTGCTGAATTTGGGAGGACAAAGTGTGCAGATGGACCAGATGAGTGATATGTAGGGATCTAGAGCAGAAGTCTTGTGAGGAGCGGCTGAGGGGCATGGAGTTGTTCAGCCTGGAGAGAAGGAGGCTCAGGGGAGACCTCCTGGCTCTGCCAGCTCCTGACAGGAGGGTGGAGCCAAGGGGGGTCGGCCTCTGCTCCCAAGGAACAAGGGACAGGACAAGAGGAACCGGCCTCAAGTTGCATCAGGGCAGATTTAGGTCAGACCTGAGGAATAATATCTTTCCTGAAAAGTTTGTCCAGGGCTGTCCCAGGCTGCCCCGGGCAGTGGTGGAGTCCCTGTGATCCCTGGAGGGGTTTCAAAGCCATGGAGATGTGGTGCTGAGGGCCCTGGTTTAGTGGTGCCCTGGCAGTGCTGGGTTAATGGTTGGACTGGATGATCTGAAAGGTCTCTTCCAAGGAAAACAATTCTATGATTCTCTGCTCATGTAAACTTACTGCTCGTTGGTACAGGAGACTCCAGGTTGGTGAGGAGGTGCCGCTTGCAGGAACACCCGCTTGGGTTGCATGCCCTGAACTAGATCTGCCCATCTTGACTTACGTGACCCTAGCTGTGGACAGGACATGGCCAGCAGCGCTGTCCCTATGCAGAAATGTCTGCACCTACAGTTCCCGTAACCACAGGTTCTCATATCGTACCATCTTACATGCCATTGTCTTTTTAATAAGCCTGAGAGGAAGAGAAATATTTGTCATTGTGTTGATAAAGAGAGGTGAAACCCAAAGAGACCAAGTGTTTTGCCCAGGACTACTCCGGCAGAGCAGGGAGTGGTGTAGGCGTCAAGCCCATCCTTCTCTGCAGCTTAGTGACCTGCAGCAAGGAGGCTTTTCTAACAGTCAAGAAAAAAAATACGTTCCCTAAAGAATGATTTTCCCTCAGGGTGTGACCTCGTGGAGGAAAGGATCCAAATTTGCCTTACATCCCTCAGGAGATGGCAGTGCAGAGGCTGGTCCCAGACAGCCCTGAGGTCCCGGGTGACTTGCATCTGCTGGAAGACAGCTATTGAGGATGAGGGAGTGTGGGGATGCGCAGGAGGAATAGCAGGGAGAAGAGAGCTGTTGTCAAATCCCCAGCTCACCCTTTCTGGTCTGAAGTTCACTTGTAATATTTTTCTCAACTCGAGTTGCTAATGCGTTTTGTTCTCCGGAGTGTGCGTGGCCCGACTTCCCGCGCAGCCTTTAATTAGTTTCTGGATGATGACATCTCCGCTGAGAATCATCTCGTCGTGTCCCTCCGATCTCAAGGGGAGATAAAAGAATCTAATAAAGACATTCAGCATTTCTAGGTGATGGGTTTGACAAGCTTTGTATTAACAAGAAGTCATGTTCAAACTTTCTTGGGCACCCTCGACATGCTGCGGCTTGTCCCCACGCAGGCACTTTACCCGGGGGCGGGGTCTGACGGAGCCTCCACCAGCACCGGGTGGGATGAGTGGGGCAGAGCTGGGGACCCCGAGCAGGGTGAGACAGAGTCGTGTCGGTGTGATGGTCACCGTGGAGGTGGTTAATAATAACGGTGGGTAATAACGCTGGAAAGGTGATGCAAGTATCTTAAGGTTTTGAGATCCTTCAATTTTCTGCCTTTCCCGAGGTGTTGCTTGACTCGCAGGGGAATCCCAGGTGGCTCGAGGTGCAAAAACTGGAAACTAGATCCTTGCTCCGCGTGGCATGTGTGGAGCTGAAAATGAGCTCTGTCTAGACAGGGAGCTGAAACATCAGTCCGTCCCCGCTCGTCTGCGTTTCTTCACAGTTAGCAATCCAAAAACTTTATTCTTGCATCTTTATGGGGTTCTTGAGGGGTTTGGGGGTTGTGGGGTGGTTTTTTTGAAAGAGGAGTATGAAGTAGTAGACCAAATGTGGCATCCCAGCTCCTTAAGGTAGCGGCAACCTGAATCCAGACTGGTGACCTGGACACATCTGAAAGTCAGGGAAGAGTCCTTGTGCCAGGGACCTGCCTCTCCTTCCATGCCACATTTATTCCGGCGTATCCCTCGACTGCGGTAGGAGTATGGCTGATTTATGCTGTCGTAAGTGGAATCAGATTGGGCTCCCTTTTGGCACTTAGCTATAAAGTTTATCTACAGAAACCCTGCTGCTTACGCGGTGAATTATACCCACGTTCACAAATACTTTACTAATGAGTGATTGGAAACGTCTTGTTTCCCCCCCTTCTCCTCTGAATTATTAGGACGTTGTGCCGTATCACCTACTGCAGAGGCGGGAGTAAAAAATTTGGCGTCCTCTAAGCTCAGGAAAGCTTTGCTGCAACAGGAGCCGTTACCTGCTTGGGAAATCATTTAGACGCATCTCGGCGCCGTATGACACATCTCATTACGCCTTGCTTTAAAACGAGCAATTGTCATTAGTTATTTATTAATTGCTTATTAAGGTCGTTATGTATGTCCTCTTCGTTTCCAGGCTGCTTTCTTCACGTCTTTGGCTGCCACTGGGTTTCTGCAGAGCCGGGTTCGGTCCTTTGGCGAAGCTGGTGTGGCGGTGGGGAAGGGGGTGACGGTGCAAACGTGGGGGGCAGGATCAGCACCTCCAGTTGCAAGGGGTTTGTATAGAAGCCTATGCGACCGAGCAGGCTCTAAGCTCATGTTTGCCCTTCCTCACACCCCCGTGGACTTCAGTACGGCTCCTGATGGAAGGATGAAGCCCTCTCTTAATTATGGCTGTGTTAGAGCGGCACAAACTGGTTTCAAAGCCCATTATAATATACCTGTAATTAAAAGCACAGGTAGCTCAGTGCGTTCCCCTTAAAAGAGCAAAAAGGTCTTGGAGACAAAAGAGGGAGAAGACTCAGTGGAGGTGCCCGGAACTGCGGCAGCCAGAGCACGGTACCTCCTCCTGGCCCACAGAGAGGAAACTGCTCTGGTGACGACCTGGAGAGGTTGGATGGGGAACGCAGTGTCAGGGTCCCCACCTTGCACCCGGTCCCCCGTGGTTTTGACGGACCCCTCCATTGCTGGCTCAGCAGCGAGGGCTCGGTCTGACTCGTAGCATCACCGCGAGCAGCGCTGGGGCACCCGGCGCTCCCCCTCGCTGGGTCCCTGAGGCAGGACCCATGGGAGCAGCGCACTGCAGAACACGGGGAAGTCTGGGCGACAGCAGTAAGAGGCTGTTATTAAGAGCAGGAGCAGTGGCAGCCTGATGTTCAGGAAGCTGCCAGTGCACATCACAGATCGCCTGCAGAACGCAAGCCTGAATCTCCCTCTTTTTCTTTCTTAGAGACACTTTTATAGTTGTTCTTTGTTGTTTCCTTTGATCTGGAGCAGATGTTGCTCGTGCTGGAAGATGGAGGTTTGCATGTTTTATGTGCGGGGGAAGCAAGGCGCTGCCAGGCTTACCGGGAGAGCCCGCTGGCTCGCAGGCTGCTGCTGGGGCAAGCACCTGCTCTGCCTGAGAAAGGATTTTCAGGTCTGGAAAGGTCCCACTTGTGTTTCTGGGCTCCCAAAACTGTGTGGAAAGGAGGTGCTTAAGGCAAAAAAAAAAAAAATCCAGTTACTTCTCAAAGGCACCCAGCTTGGGGAGGCTCACCTGAGGTCTCCTTCCCCATGTCTGGTGGAGAGGTTACTCCATGTTCACACTCCCCTAATACTCTGGGGTCTCTTGCCTGATGTGCGGCTGGAATTTGGGGTGCTGGGGGAGCCCAGCTGCACCGAGGGGCGAGACACAGTGTCGGGGACAGGGGAGCAGAGGCAAGGGGCACGGTCATTGCACGGGAGGAAGATGGATGGGGAAGTTGCTACGGTAGGATACGGCGGGATCAAGGGGTATGTGCGCGGGGGGCGTGAGCTTCTGCGTCTGGGCTGGCTCTGGGACGGGTGTTTGGAGGTGAAAGCACAGCAGGGCTACAGTCTGTGCCAGCGGCAGGAGGGTGTCTGTGCGCCAGGGAATATATCTGTGTAGGCAAGCGCATATGCTCGGATCCGTAAAGACATATATCACCTGACTGAACACCCTCGAACGTGTAACGCGCCATATGGTTTGGTTAAATATTTAAGCAAGCTGCTTTCTGTCCCGGGGACTCCACGTGTGCGAGTGGGTGCCAAGCCTGGGCAAACTGGGGGCATGGCCCCGGCACCTGCGGAGGGCTGTGGAGGTGGAGAGCAACCCCAGAGACCTTCCCCATCGTCGTGGTGAGGAGTGGGGGGGTGGAGCTAGTGAAAAAGAAATCAGATCAATAAACCACCAGCCCGCCTCTGGGGAAATCTGCGCTGTGTCACTGGAGCAGCTTGGCCAACACTGCCATGTTTAATCACTTCTGAGCAAGAGAGATGCCGAACACAAAAGGACTGCCCGCAAGGAGAGGGTTCCCGCCTGGGAAGCTTGCATTTATTTAGCTTTATTTATTTATTCATTCCCATAGGGGCACAGCTCCATCTGCGTCCCACGTTCAGCAGGAGAAATTTCTCCTGTGCCCCGTTGCCGCAGCGATGGCAGCTGACAGCGAAGGTGTTTTAATGCAGAGAGGGAACAGGAGCACCGGTGGCCGGTAAATAATATTAAAGATATACCTGCAATCACTGGTTTTTTAAGGTTTCCCTCTCCAGTGTGGTAAAAGCCTTACAATGTATCTGCTCAGTCTCCAGAAAGGCATCTTACATAGTTTGTGTGGTTAATTATTCAAACGTTTAATTAGCATACAGTAAGTGTCGTGTTAAATCCTACCACCATACGTTTAAATGAAGGGTTAGCTAACGACTTCACTGACATGGCTCTGCTTTACTTCCCAGCGACGTCATCTCATCCCAAGCAGGCCATGGGAAATTGCCTCTCCCCGAGCGTGTCCAGAGCTCGCCAGGGCACGGTGGGATTTTCCCCCTGGCGAGCGAGCGGCTTGAGAGGCTTGGAGAGAGCTGGGAAGTCTCCCCTCGCCTGGCCAAACCGCAGTGCCGTCGTGTCTCCTCCTCTGCCCGGTCTGAGCAAAATTTACATCTCCTGGTGTATTGCTGAGGGGGAGGATATAACACTCCCTTGCTTCGGGAAATCCAAGTTTGCTTTGTTTTAATTATGTTTTAGGATCCGGTCGGCCGATGTGATTACAGATTTTTGCCTGGGCGGGTGCAAATCCGTGCGCGCGGTACCGGAGCCGCGGTGCAAAGTCTGACTTGATTTTATTTTTCTAAGTCTCGGTGAGCTCTGCAAAACAAGCTGAACTGGGTTGATGTGGATTCAGTAGTTAAAAACATCAGAAAGGCTCCTCTGTGATGTAGCAAGCGTTGCGCTGAAGGTGAGAGATGTTGCTCCAGGTTTGTCGGGACTTGGAGCTGGATGCTCTCGCTGCTTCCCAGGCAATGGATTTAACTTGATGATCTGAAAGGTCTTTTCCAACCAGAACAATTCTATGATGGTGGGCAATTCACTGCACCTCCGCTTGCCTCTTTCCACCTCTCCAATGGCAGTGGTAATCCCTCCTTGGCCTCTTTTTGTCACCCAGACTCTAAGATGGGTCTTCTTAAAGCACTCGTGGGTTTCCTGGCCCTGGCCTCACCACGACAATCGCAGCACTGGTGTAATTAATTGCATTGCATCTCCTCAATGGACTACATGGTTATTGGCAGAGCACCTCCCAGCTCCGGGCGGGTGGTCCCGGGAGGCCTGTGCCGTCCCCTTACGCTGGGCTTAATGACACTGATGCATATTAATATTTCTCTCGGCGGTGTCTTCATGCCCTCCACCGTCCTGCCCCAGAGTCCCCACTGTTCTGATGGCGTCTGATCCATAGTTGTCCTCTGGTGCATGATTAGCAGATTAGCCGTTGTGCCCAGAGCAGCAAAAAAATGAACTCCCAGAAGCCCTTCAAAACAGAGAATAATTCATTACCCACCTTGATTTCCACTTAAAATGTACTTTAACTACACTTCCAACTACAAACCCTAAATCACCCTCGTGTTCACAAAAAATCCATCATTTTTTATTTTATTGCACGGCACTGGCATGACATAATCCCTTCCAGAGCGTCTTGGAGTGCTTTACGGATCAATAAATTACTTACCTGCACAGCAGAGGCAACGCGTGCAAGGCCATTGCAGTCATTCCAGCTCGGCGCGGACCCGGGAAGGTGCCGGGAGGTGGGGAGAGGAAGGGAAGGAGGGTCCAAAGTCGGGAATAGGGGTGTTGTGATGCTCCGGGGGTGCAGCTTCAAGCGGGTGGATGAACGGGGAGGGTGGGAGGAGCAGAGGATGCTTTGCGAGTGATTTGTGGCTCTCCTGCAAAGCGCCGCAGCGGGTGCCAATCCGCCGCACGGCTCCGGAGAATGGCCTGGAAAAAAATCAACCGAGGAAGGCGATGGTCTTTATTATGTTGTGCAGGTGCAGGCTGATAGCAGCAGCCGATCGTTTTTCTCGCGGAGCTCGTAGAAACCTCAGCCCTCCCTGGCAGCCGCATCGCGTCCTCCGCTCGCGCAGCAGCCGGGGCCGACTGCTCCCTGCTCGCTCCTCACTCTCAGCCCCATTCTCATCGCCCCCCATCCTGTATCCATGTCCTCTCTTGGGACCCTTGTACCTGACTTGCTCCTGCCTGTTCACGACGGCAGTGCCAATGCAGTGGGATGCTTTGCATCCCTACTGAATTGCATGGGAATAGACCTTAGGGGCTCCTGGGTAGGCTTGTTACCTTCATGCCCAGCCTCTCTCGATGCTTTTCTGGTTGCAAAGGCCTGACAGGATCTGCACGGCTGCAGAGAGAGCTGCAAGCCACGGACAGGCTGCTGGGCCATCTTATCTAGACAGTGCTTTTGCCAAGAAAGGTTGGGTCAGATGATCCTTGAGGTCCCTTCCGACCCAGTGTTCTGTGACTCTGTGATTGTATACGTGTGCTTTGGGTACTCTTGTAGCACCAAGAGCAACTGCTACCTTTGAGGGGGCAGATGGTGTTTCTTGGTAGGGTGCAGCTCTGCTGGAAAGGGTTCATTGTGAGGGTTCATTGTGGGTGTCAGGACAGGATGAATCCTGGAAGAGGGCTGGGGAGGAAACACCTGCCATGGGTTAGGGTTATCACCAGAAGCTGCTGGCCAGCAGCCAGATAAACAACTGAGGGAGCCAATGAGAGAGGTGATACCACCCCGAGCCCTGCCCCTATATAAGGGGAGGGCTGGCCCAAGGTGGGAAACTGTTTTCAACTTGCTGCAGTGTGTGACTTCAGCTCCAAGCTGGAAATAGGGAAAGTGGCATCTTGGGCATAGGTAGAGCCTCTTGTTGGCTTTGTCTGTTGTTTCATTAGTGCTATTGTTTTCTTCTCTGTTTGTGTCGTATTATTAACCTGTCCTTATCTCTACCCCCGGGGTCTCCCCTCTTTGCTCCCTCCCAATTTTGGGAGGGGAGGAAGCGGTGAGCGAGCGGCTGCGGGTGCTCTGCAGTTGGCAGAGGTTAAAACCACAACAGTCCTTTTTTTGGTGCCCAATTTGGGGTGGGAAGGGTTGAGATAAAGACAAATCTGACCAGAGTGTGTTATAATAATCATGTCGTACACACTTTTTTATATTGGTTAAGTAGTGCAAGGTCACAATGTTGGCCCATCTGTTTGCAGGGTGGTGTTACGTGACCCCTTGTATGTGCCACGTGTTCTCTGTGGTGCCGTTTATCATTTCGGGGAAATGGGTTAGGGCTGTCACGTTGCTATACTGGATTTTGTCAGCCTATGATGTGATTATACCCCTGATCACAAGGTTCAACTGGACTGTGAGCGTAGTTTTGTTGTTTATTAGCAATCTGTGGGCAAGATAGGGGAGGAGACTGTCAGCTTTTGAGAACATTGAGTATTCCAGCAATGTCCAGACCAGCCTGCTCTTGTTACTGTGTCTCCTGCCTGTGTCCCGGTCTTGTATAGGGTCAAACAAATTGTGTTGAGGAATAGAACCCTGAGGCTGGATGACTATGAGTGGCAGGGTGTGTGGGAGAGTATGGGCAAGTATCTAGGGCAGTGGTCACCTTGAATGTTTTGGGATTTCACCCCTGAACGACTGCAGAACCCTGAGAAACTAGTAATATATTTGGAAAAAAACTATGTTATCAGTCTGGGAATTTCAGAGACACAAATCATCGTGGTGTGCTGGGGCCTGGCTCACACTGCAGAGCTCTCTTTAAAACTATTCGGTACCCTCGAGGGAAAGAGAAGGTATCTGGACGCAAAAACAAACCAGCAGATACTGCAGCTATTCCAGCACTTGTAACAAAAACTGTGACCACTCAAACCTGGGTGGCCATAGGTAGAGCAGAAAACCAACCCCTGATGGTATCAGGTGGCTCCAGGAATGTTCTGGGTTGGGGTTAATTGGGTTGGGGTTAATTATCACCAGCAGCTGCTGGCCCGAGCAGCTGGGAGGGGCAACATGGGGTGGGGGATAAGCAGCCGAGGGAGCCAATGGGAGAGGTGTTACCACCCTGAGCCCTGCCCCTGGACAAGGGGAGGGCTGACCTGGGCTGGGGGCCTGGTTTCAGCTTGCTGCAGTGTGTGGCTTCAGTGTGGCCAGAGCAGGGAAGATGGCCTTTTGGGCACAGGTAGAGCCTTCCTGCTTTCTATCACCGGTTTTGTCTTATCGTTTGATTAGTACTGTTGTTTTCTTTGTCTTGCTTTGTTAACCTGCCCTTATCTCAACCCCTGGCATCTCGCCTTTTTTGCATTCTCCTGATTCTCCTTCCCACCCCACAGCAGGGGGTAGGGGGTGGGGGAAGCAGTGGGCGAGCGGCTGCAGGTGTTTAGCTGCTGGCAGAGGTTAAACCACAATGTACCGTCTCGCATGCCATGGAGGTGTTGAGGAGGAGCTGTCACAGGCCTCCCTAAAAATGGCTGAATTCCCTGGGGCTACAAATTCTTCGCACCTCAACACTGTCTTCTCTGCCCTCCCTTTCCCCTGTGTGTTCCCGTCAAGTCAGATGAGACTGACGGGCTACTGCAGAGCTTGTCGAGGTGGCGGGAGGAAGTTCAGCCTCCTTCACCCACATTTTGAGACTTGAGTTGGAGCAGAACCGGCTGCATTTTCATTTCCTCCTTTGTGTCACTGCAGTGTCTCCGAAAATCATCAAGATCTCTTCTGACATCTCCATCAACGAGGGCGGCAACGTCAGCCTCACCTGCATAGCCACGGGCAGGCCAGACCCAACAATCACCTGGAGACACATCTCACCCAAAGGTAGGAGACAAATGCTACCAGAACTACACCGGGAAGGGCTCAGCGCAGTTTACGAGCGGTTGGGGAGGTGTCGTTGGCTGGTTCATGTGGCGTTTCTGTTGCAAAGAGAAGGTGATATGTCCTGAAAAGATGTGAGTTAATGCAAGAGCTGATGACTGGAGAAACATCTGTCTTGATGGTTTGGGAGAGGAGCTTATGGTTTTGCTCGTGTAAAACCAGTAGTAGGTACTGCGTTGGGCTTGTCCTCCGTAGGGGTTGAATGTGCTTGTCTGGCCCTATTCGGAAAAGATTTTGGGGAATTCTTGCATGTTGCTTCAAAGGAGGACTGGAAATAGAGCAAATGAGCAGGAAAACCCACAAAGCGCTAATTGGTGGCCTTGTTAATTTGTGAGCAGAACTGTGTGGGTGTGACTGCTGGGAAACAAATTCCCGTACGTGCCCGTTTGGGAGCGTGTTAATTCCAAACCGTTTTCCGGCTGGTTTTTTGCATTTGCTTTGTGATTTGCTGCCCCATTATTTCCCCAGTCACTTTGAGGATCTCGCCAGTGCAATGGCTTTAGGTGGTACGAGCCAACCGGCCAAGGGGTAGTGCCTGGCTCTGATCGTCTAATCCCACCAAAGTGCTTCAGTTCAACCTCCTTCGTTTTTTCCCCGGAGGTTTTAGCAACGTGGGCTGTTGTCCCAGACAACAAGCTCTTCTCGGGGATGCCCCAGCCGGGCCGGTCAGCTGCTGAAGGAGATGATGCGGGGGGACGGGGAGGGCAGAGATGGATGGCGCCGTGTCTGCTCTCTCTGTTCAGCTGCCTGACGATGACTGCGGTGTCTCGGTGCAGCTCCATTGATTTTATAATTTATTTATTTATTTATTTAGCTATTTGTCTGTGCAAACAGCTGGGCCAGATCCATCACTCCCCGTAGCCCAGGCTGAGAGCCAGTCAAGTTGGTGGCAGCTCAGCCCCTGCCCTTGACAGGAGCCTTTGTAAAAACTATTTCTGCCCCATTCATGTGTTGCCTTATCTGACGTAGGTGGTCGTACCCTGGAAACAATGGTCTTTGGCTGGAGTCTGGGCAGGGAACAATGATGAAATGCAGGGTGCAGATCCGTGTCCCCATCTCTGGCCCCGAGCGTCTCTCCGTGGCATCTAAGTTGCTGTCACTGTATCTGGCACCATCAAGTGGCCTTTATGGTTGAGGAAGTCCAGGTGCTCCCACCTTGAAGCCTTTTCTTTCTCCTTGCCTGCCCTAGCAAAGTGGTTTTGTCTCATTCAGCCCCCTCACCGCCTGTTTTTGCACGTGCATCTTGTGTTCCCCACGCATCTTGTTTTCCCCACATCCCCTCCTGCCCACCCAGGACCCTCCTGTCCCACTCCCGCACCCCTCGCCGCCTTCTCCCGCTCGACATCCTTCCTCTCCTAAGCAGGCTCACGCTGTGTGCCGACACCTCTGCCTTTCGCGAGGGCCGAGTTCGGTGTTCGCTGCCATCCAGCAGCTTTCTTTCCCCGGGGAATCTTTACCCACGCTTGAACCAGATGTTTCCATTTTACTTAGGACTTAGCTGCTATGGAAACTGAGGATGCACCAGGAGAGGAAGAGTGAGCTAATCAGAAATTACCTGTGGTGCCGTGTAATTTGCAGCAGCAGCTCTTACCTGATTTTGGCCATGATTAGGCATTCTGCTTTCAAAATGCAAAGGGAACAAATTGATCGCAGAGATTTACTTGAGTCTGGTCTCCTGCTGATGGAGGGTGCTGAGCGCAGAGGTGGCCTGAGACAACTTTGGCGGCTGCCCGTCTCCATAGGCAGCTCCTCTGTTGCTCTCTCCAGGTCTGCCAAGCCACAGAGGGGGACCTCTGCTTCATTTTGCATTCGGCGCACATCGGAGCGATGAAGATTGGGAGCGTGGGGACCGAAATGAGAGCTGGGGCAGGTGCACAGAGGTGCTACAGCAGATGCTGAGATGATAACCCTTTCTCTGGTAGGCTGTACTCTACTCTGGAGAGCCAGGAGTGAGCAGGGACCCAAAGGTAGCTGCCAGCCCCTCTCCGTCACAGGCCCGCTGCTTGTCCCTGGGGAAGTCTCGAGCAAGCCGCCTCCTGTTCCTTCTTGCAGTCTTTCTCCGTCTCGCTTGGAGTGGTGAAGAAAAGGGACCGGGGAGAATTGGTTGGGGGAAAGCTGGTGCATAATTTAAAGGTTTACATAGTGGATGGGTAAGCGGCTCTCACCAGAGTCGCTGGGGAGAGGCTTTGATAGCACTGGCCGTGCCAGGCACGGACAGACCAGTAGCCGAAGGAGCTGGTCCCTGCGCTTACACCGGCGAGGGCTTCTCTGGCTCAAAGGCACTTCACGGCCCTTATTATTTTCTTGGCAGCTGTAAGCCTCCTGCGCAGCTCTCAGTGGGAAACGGAGCAAATAAGAGTGTTTGCTCAGCGGGGGAGCGCACGGTCGGGTCCTTCAGAGGACTTGCATCGAGAGCAGCTCGATTTCTCTGTGACCGGTGTGATGGGAGACCCTTTTCCAGCCTCTCCCAGCTCCCTCAACTTTTGAGTGTTGCTCTGGTTTGGTGCGATACGTATTTAGCAGCTTGGTCTGGTAAACTCCTGAGTTTTCACAGCTGCAGCTGTTGCCACGTTATGGGAGCTGTTAAAGCTGGTTTTGAGGCTCTGTTTGGTGGGGGGGATGGCAGAGTTCCCCGCAGCCAGGAGGAGGAGAGTGGTTTTGTAGCGTAACTCAAGAGCTGAGTAAACCAGAGCGAGAGTTTTCTGGTAGTGAACTGCATGAATGCTGCCCCTACTTGTGCGCATCCTCCTGTGAGCCAAAGCAGGGTGCTGGCTCTGGAGAAGGGTTTTGTGAACCTGTAGCCAGTCTGAAATGTGCTACAGCTGGTCTTCTGTCCCTCTGCTTCACCCCTCTCTGTACTTTTATGTTTGTTCTCTCAGTAGTGCTTTAACTCATGGCAACTCCTGTGAAGGCGGCCGTACAGGTTGAGGAAGAATAAGAAGGGGAGCTGGTGTAGTCACAGCCGGTTCTGCCTTGGTGTGTGGGGGTCGATGCGCAGGCTGAGACGGAGGAATGAGGAGGTGGCAGGACCTGGACGGTGATAGGAGGAAATGCCGCATGAATGGCAGCTGGAGGTCCAGCTGCTGTGAGGCCGATGGAAAAACTTTTTCCAGAAGTGGGTCCGTATGGGTCCGTATCAAAGTGGAGGCCAGTGACAAGTGGAGTCCCTTAAGGATCAGTACTGGGACCAGTGTTGTTTAACATCTTCGTCAGCGACATGGGCAGCGGCATTGAGTGCATGCTCAGCAAGTTTGCTGACAACACCAAGCTGTGTGGGGCGGCTGACACGCTGGAGGGAAGGGATCCATCCAGAGGGACCTCGACAGGCTGGAGACATGGGCCCATGCCAACCTCAT
>JAAGNO010027904.1:0-21862 GCA_033439905.1 Ceryle rudis
GCCCCTCCGCTCCGCCCCGGGCCCACGCCCACGCCAGCGCCGCGGCCGACCCGGAAGCGTTGGGCCCGGCGGTGGCTTCTCCTCGGCGCAGCGCGGTCATGGCCCCGGCCGAGGCCCCGGCGGGCAGCTCCCTGTCGGCGCCGCGGCTGGTGGCGGCGGCGCGGGAGGCTCCCGGGGCCCGGCGGCGGCGGTTGCCGGCGGCCCGCGCCCTGCAGCTCGGCGGGGAGGTGCTGGCGGTGGCGGCGGGGCTGATGCCGG
Source organism: Ceryle rudis (assembly GCA_033439905.1). Classification (NCBI taxonomy): domain Eukaryota; kingdom Metazoa; phylum Chordata; class Aves; order Coraciiformes; family Cerylidae; genus Ceryle; species Ceryle rudis. Next base: position 259 of record JAAGNO010027904.1, read on the forward strand.
CCTTGCTGTCCGACTGCGGCGCGGCGGGGCTCACCGGTCTGCGGCGGTACCTGGCCCGGCTGAGGGAGGCCGGGCTGGCCCCGCGTCGCCTGCATTTGCTGGGCGTGGAGGGCTCGGCCCTGCTGCTGCAGCCGGGACTCGCCCGGCGGAGGCTGGCGGCCGTGCTGAGTACTCGCCCTGCTCCCTTCATGGACGTCTCGGCCGGGCGGCAGTGCCCGGCTCTCTGCGGGCCAGCGGAGGCCGAGGCCATCAAAGGCCATCTCACCACATTGCTCGCACACTTAGGGGCCGCTGAGGCAACCAGCGCTGGCCCCGTGTCCTCCAGCGAGGTTGTCCCTGCAGGTTGGAACCTCTGCACCGTTGTCGGGGTATTACTGGGCTACCCGGCAGCATACGCCTTCGCCACGGAGGAGAGCGGCGACAACTGCCTGGCGCTGACGCCGCTGAGGGTGTTCACGGTCCAGGCCTCTTGCCCCAGGATAAGGGACGGTCTCAGGGTCCAGATCTACTCCTTCAGCATCCCAGAGAGCCTCTGCGCGGAGCTAAAGGAGGTGCTGGACGCCTGGTGCGATGAGCTGAAGGAGGCCTTCAGTGCTCAGAGTGACTTTGTAGATCTCTGCATCGCCAGCGAGGTGGTGGCCCTGCCGGTGGTTGCCTTGTAAAACAAACCGAGACTTTTTGGCCTGTTCCTCACTTTCACCAGGGACTGAGGCGAGAGATCTGGTTCCCACACGTGCAGCCCACTGAGGCTCTCTCGAGGCCCCTTGAACACCAAAGGCTGAATTTTTTAGGACCTCAGGGCCTCGGACCTCACAGGGCAGTTGCAAATCAAACACATACTTCCCAGAAGACCAGTGTGTGGATGTACACACAGCTGCTCTGCAAGTGTGCCCTGTAAAGCCAGGGTGTATTTATTTGCTGCAAACAGCTGAGGATGAATAAAATTTGGAACACAGCAGTATTTTGAATTTGTGAAGTTTATTGTAGGCTCCGTATCATATCCACTGCTCGTGTGATGTCTCACGCACCCCTTGTAGCTGACCCTGCGCTTGAATGAGGGACAAGTGTTGCTGTAAAACCTGCACAGTGCAGCTCCAAAAGAGGCTTAAAACCTGTCTCTGTGGAATTGCTGTGGCAGTGGAAGGGAAACGGACATGGCTGTGGGGACACCTGGCCACGAGACAGGCTAGAAGAGCAGTGGAATGAACTGGGCCTGGAGGGCAGGAGGTGAGAAAATTGCTCAGGACAGGCAGTGCATGGGGGAAGGACAAGTTGGCTGTGCTAAAAAGCTTCCCTGAATTGGATTTCTTTATCAGATACCAGTAGAGGTGGTCCACAGTCGAATACCTCCCATTGAGGGAGGCAAAAAATGAGAATTTTATAGTCCTCTCAGCCACCAGGGAGGCTGGATGCCCTGTCCCTCCTGCCCCCAGTGAGCCCCAGCAGTGGCGGTTGGAGTGGTTTTGTTTCTCAGTGCCACAAGAACTGGGCAGCACAACCTTCAACTGACACAGAATAACCAAAGCAGCCAAGGGAAGGGGTGATCTCCCAGCATTTATGTGAGCTGCGGGAGTTTGGAGTGAGACCAGCTCAGGATATGAACCCAACGGGCAAGTACAAAAGAGCTGAAGGTGTGCTGCAGCGAGGGCGGGGTGCTGGTGGTGAAGCAGAAGTCAGTTCCTGTGGTGAAGTCTGTCATTGAGCAGGTCCTTCATGGCCTGTAACTTGCAAGGAAGGTGGCTATGGCCATTGCTATCACTGCCACCAGGAGAGGGATCCAGTGACCGCGCTGTCTCTGCAAGGAGAAGCAAGTGTTACTAGGAAACTGGTTGGGAGAAGAAACTTCTGATCTCATCCCTAGCAAACATGCCATTCATCTTTCCTCACTACACAAGTAAACGGGGGAATTTTTCCCAGACACATCTGCAGCCCCAATCTGAAAACACCAGGAGTCAGGGCGAGGAATGTCTCCCACCTTTGCCTGCTTGCTCTGGAAGTGGTTGAGCTCGTCCCGGCACTGGCGCAGCCTGGTCAGGCAGGAGCGGTACTCCTCGCTCAGGGCCTCCAGCTCGGAGCGCAGCTCCGTGCACTGCAAGCAGAGCGAGGGGCCGTTAGCAGGAGGGGTCCCCTCACTGTTGTACGCACCCAGAGCGGCAGGGCTCCCACAGCGGCCGCAGCGCTTCACACGGGCACGGCGGCAACGGGGGTTTTTCACCTCCGCTACCTGTACATCCATAGGTACCTATAGGGGACAGAGCAGATCTCAGTGTTACTGGGATGTGGTGACAGAAGCGATACCCGGTCTGTTACTGTCCTGCTGGCTTTGCTGCCGTCTTTCACGTCACAGGGCAGAAAGAAGCCACAGTTACTTTCACAACCAGAAATCTGTGGGTTAGGCCGAAGATGTGGAGTGCAACCTCCTGGCCGGCTTTGCCTCTCATTCTGAAGTTCATTCTGCATCTCACTGACTGTGAGAGCAATTGCAGAGTCCTTCAAATATTCTGAGATGTGGGACACATGGCACAAGTGCCTTGGTTGTGCTGCACAACCCCAAAACCCAGGGAGCACCTTTTATTCCTGAACGGCCACGTGCGAGACCCTGCTGCCTTCCCAGTGAGCAGGGTGGGAGCGGGAGCAGCAGCTGTGGAAGGAACTGTGCCGAGGGGCTGCCAGGCCCCCCCAGCTGCTCCCTTTTTGCTGCGATTGTGCGGTGGTTACAAAACCCTTCCCCAGGTGCTGCTGGGTGCTGTGGGACAGTGGAGGTGCACACACCCGTGTGTGGGACAGGCTGGTCTCCTGGGTGGCTCTGAGCTCTGCAATGGTAAGTTATAAATCCTTTTTAATATTTATATATTTTATAACTCTCTGCTGAGTGTTGCTGTAAGAATTGTGGGGCTGTTGGTTGGCAGAGGCCACAGTTTGATAGGAAGGAGTGTGCAAGAGGCTGGAAAGCTTTAAGTTTTTTTTTACAGCCCGGCTGTGAGGGCATCGCTTTTGTTACCAGACCTGTTATATGTAAGGTTTTTCTTTTCCCCCTCTCCTTCCTTTGTGCTCAGGGTTTCAGCTGTTAAAGTGTGGCTTTGGCTTTTCCTTTGAGGCAGGAGAGACTCTCCTGTCTGTCAGAACAGAAAGGGATTTGTGTGGAGGGGGCTCTGCTGCTACAGCCCTGAGTGCCAGGCTGCTGGTGCCCTGCCCTTGCACACAGATGCTGCAGCAGGGGTTTAGGTGAGGCTGGTATCAGGATAAAAAAAAAATTAGCTGGAGAATCCTCAGAGGAGACACCAAGCTTAAGTTACTTCCAGGAGCTTTGGTGTGTTGTGCTGCTCCCGGAGCACTTAGACCAGTGGCTTGTTTCCTGCAAGGAACTTGGTCCCCGTCATGATTCAGTGACTTCCTCACCTCATTCTCCTTTGCCGTAAGCTGGGAGGTTCTTTTCTCCATCTCATCCTTCAGACTTTCTTCTCCCTCCTCCTCCTCAGGTTGCTCTAACAGAGTGTTTTGTTTTTCCTTGGCAGGAGTGAGAGGTGGGGTCTGCGTGGTGAAAACCTGGTCTAGAAAACAGGCAGGCTTCTGATGAGAAACAGGTCCAGGCTTTCAGTTTGCTTTAGATCTTGTTTACTCAGCACAGCTTCAAGGTAATATTTGAGTGCTACACACACGTAGAGGACACAGGAGCTGAGTTAGTAGTTATCATGGGCCTGCCTCTGCTGTAGCTACAAGTTAATCATCATTGGAGGAATATTTCTCAGTAGCTGCCAGAAATGGAGAGGAGGGAGAGTTAAAATGCCTTTTATTACTTTAAGTACAGCTGTAGTTGCAATTATGAACTGGAATGAATTTTGTTTGGAAAAAAAAAATGGCATAGCCACCAAAGTAGAATTGAAAATGAAATCCATTTATTTTTTAAAGTGATTACCATTATAAATACAATTCTGTTTTAATGTTAATTAAATAACTCGCTTTGTGTAGCAGGTCTAAGGTTCCTGTGTCCAGTGAGAGGAGTGCTAGGTGGGGTTACAAAGTTTGCTGACCTTTCCTTTGCGCCGTCGCCTCCTGGCTCTTCCGTTCCTTGGTCTGGTTCTGTAGCAAGTCTGGGAAGATAAAAAGCCACGTTACCATCTTCAGCACTAACACAGGTCTCTTATTTGCATGTCTTTGTGTTACTTACTGTGCAAATGGCTGATGGTTGCCTCCAGCGTTACCTTCTCATGTTGTTCTTTTTGCAATTTATCTGAAATAATGATAGAAGAAAATGAAGGTTGGTGTAGATATCTGTGTCTTTATCCAAGGATGGGAACTTTCCCTTTCTCCACGCTTGTAAAGTGTAGTGCGTGTTGTTGGCTATGGAGAACTTTCTCTTCTGAAGGCATGTGATTTTAAGCTGTTAACTGCCCTTTCAGTTTTGGCAGGTTTTTTTTTTTCCTGTGCCTTAAGTTCTATTAATTTATGGTTTATTTTAAAGCTGTTTGTGTGAGACTTGTTATGAAAACAGAACTGGTACCATTTACTCTTCCTTAATTGTGTTTTAAAATAGCCAGGTGTAGCCTGTGTGAGTTTCCTTGCCTCTGCCTGAACTAGCACTGTAAGACACTATTAGCACATATTTATAGGCTGGTAATGTCCCCTGCTGTGCAGCAGCACCTCAGACAGTCCCAGGTGCTGCCCTGCCACCCGAGCAGGCATTGCTGCGTTTGATGGGTCTGACAAGGATGCAAAAGTCCTCATCAAAGCTGAGGTCTCCTCTTTGATTTTGGTTTTTTGCCCAGGTCTCCCATTCCATCCTTTTGTCTAGAAAAGTCACTTGACTTCTCTGAAGTCCTTTAATCTAGTTGGAAAAGACTTTAAGAGCCTGTTGGAATACAAAAGCTTGCTTGGCAAGCTGAGATGTGCAGCATATTCAGAAAGCAAGAGCTTTTGTGTGTGCTTGCCTTTAAGGACCAGGATTTTAAGAGTATTTTCCCTTTCACCTCTGCTCACCTGGAGGACAGACACACACCCACACCCACGCCATTCCCTGGCACCAGATACCTTCGATGGCGCTGATGTGCTGAGCCTTCACGTCGTTGTCCTCCTGCAAGGCGCTGACTCGCTGGTGGAGCCCGGCGTGTTCGCTCTGCAGGGTGCTCAGGGCCTGGCCCAGCTGCTCCTTCTGTGCGTCCACTCGCTGCGGGCAAGAGGAGCCCTGGCATCAGCCTGGCACCGTGCCGTGGGCAGCCTGCGAGCGCGTGGCATCGCCGGCCTTCTGGCAATGAAAGGCAGCCCCGAGCTGAGCAGTGGGTTCATGGAACCATAGAATGGCAGGGGATGGAAGGGACCTGTGGAGATCGAGTCCAACCCCCAGGCCAGAGCAGGGTCACCCAGGGCAGGCCACACAGGAACAGAGCCAGGTGGGGCTTGGAAGGTCTCCAGAGCAGGAGACTCCACAACCTCTCTGGGCAGCCTGTTCCAGGCTCTGTCACTCTTGCAGGGAAGAAGATTTTTCCTCGTGTTGAGGTGGAACTTCCCATGTTTCCCCTTGCTACCACTGCCTCTTGTCCTGTCCCCAGGGCACCACTGAAAAGAGACTGGCCCCTTTCACCTGTAGATGTGGTTGCTGTGCTTCATCAAAGGGGCTTTTTCTATATAGCGATCTCAACCTAGGAGCTCCCCTCCTTGTAAAGCGGAGCAGGTGAGCTCCAGTGGCCGCTCTCCCCGTGGGGAGCTGACCTACCTGCAGTTCGCTTTGCAAAACATAGAAGCTGTTCTCGAGCTCGGTGTGCACAGTGGTCGTCTTGGTCAATTCGGCTTTGAGTGTGGTGTAGTGCTCTTTCCAGAAAGCAAGGTCTTCTCTCGTTGCTGCCAGGCTTCTCTAGGGAGGAGAGCAAGGACCCCGGGTGGGTTGTGGCCCGTGGCCGGGTGGGACCATGCCAGGCTGTCCTGAACAACGTCCGTGGTTGCTGACATCAGCTAGACAGTGCGTGGGGCTGGGGCAGCGCTGCCACCTCCTGCACCAGGGTTATGAGAACCTGTGTGGGGCTGATGCCATCTGATGGACAGAGTGAACACGGCCATGGGGTTGGCTCACTGTGGAACTAAAGCTCCTGGGAGGATTTAGAAAGCTGGTAAACTTAGGGCTACAGTTTGTTTATGGTTTTGAGAATGCCAGTTAGTTATTAGGTTTGACTCCCAGGATACCTCTTGGGGGGAAAAAATCCATTTTCATATGAAAGAGCCACTCTAGGGAAAGGATCTCTGGAGGTCTCGTGCCTTGGATGTCTGTGTGTGTGGCGTGTTTCTCTGTGCACAGGGCAGGGATTGGGAAGAAGGGACAGTGGAGAAGGGATTGCCCCTAGAACTGCCAAACAGCAGTGTATTTCCCCAACGGTGTGCTGGTTTTAATAACCTACTGCGTGGCTCACAAAATGAGTGCAAGTTGCCATTACACTGCTTCGAACTTTGCTCAGTAACTAAAAAAATGTGGGGTTTTTTTCCTCTATTTGTTACTAATGGTAGCTAGTCATTGCTTTCCCTGAAATGTGTGGGCTCTGTGCCACGGTAGGACTAGATGAAAACAAAGCCAGGTGTAAAACAAGTTGCTTACCTGAGAGTTTTGCAGCTGCTGCTCTGTTTGGAGTTTGTCCTCCAGCATCTTCTGAAGAGCCTCTTTTGCCTTCTGCTCGTAAGTCTGCTTCTGGTCCTCCATCTCTATCAGGATCTTCTTCACACACTCCTTTGAGTAACTCTTGAGAGGAAGAATTAAAGTGCTTGAAGGGTCTAGTCTGACACATTCCTAATCTTGCTAAACCTGCATATTAGCAAATCCGGAGTGTGCAAATGCTGCTGCTCATTTGCTGTGAAACATTGCTTCAGTAAAGAGGAAAAATAATTTTCAGATCCATATCTAATAGATTGCTCTAGAAACTGAGACCTGACCTAATTACATGGTTCAGTATTTTTTCATGCCTTTCTTCACCCCTGTTTGCTTCTCAGCAGTCAGACATTACCTGGGTGCAGGCCTGCAGCTGATTTTCAAGCGCCCTTAGTTTACACTTCAGTTTATCTTCATTCAGCTGACCCTGAGGAAAGAATACAATTGAACTGATGTGTGGAATCATGAAATATACAATAAGTCCCCTGTGTTTTCTTGGTTTGTGTGTTGATTCGCTTTCTCCCTTTTCTTCATCTCTAACGTGGCTAAATTGGGTTCAAATAAGCCTTTCTCATCTCAGAATAAATGAGATATGGAGGAAGTAAAACTTCTACGCATTGAAAAACTCTCCCGAGGCAGTTCCACTGGTTACCAAGTGCAGGTATTTGCAGTGAGGTGAGGATTTCAGGTTAGTCTGGATGGGTCTGGCAGAAGCGGAGCTGCTGCCTGTCCCCATGTACAGCCCTGTTCCCTGGCTGGTGGTTCCTCCCTGCAATGCTCCTTGCCTAAAGCTCTGGCTGGTTCTAAGGACTCATCTTGCTGGTTCCCTTAGGAAATAGGTTGGGTCTGCCTTGCAACAGTTAGCGGCTGGGCAGGGGGATGGAGGGCAATGGTGATGATTCATTTTTCCTTATTATAATCTCTCAGTATTAATTGGGCTGTTTCAGCTTTGTGAAACCAGACTGCATGCAACTTCAGATCAAATTCCTATCAAAGAGTTCACGCAGGCTGGTTTTCCGACACCAAGAGCGCCGATATCCCCTCTGCTTACTGCTCTTGGCAGTCAAGCCTTTGTAGAGCAGCTCCTTGATGCTACAGGAATAAGTGTTAGACCCAAGCAAAACCAGACCCTCTGGTGTCGTAGCACTGTTTACGTTTGCACAGAAGTCTGTTTACAGTCCCGAAGAAGAAATCTTCCCAGTTCAGTTGTTGGTACAAAGAACTGAAGGCTCTACCCTCTTAGAAAGTAGGTGGGACTTTGAGAAGCAATTTTATATGTGAAATATTATGCCTAGTTTTCCTCTGCAGTTTATTTTATTCTGCTCTCTCCAAAGGTTCACGTTGGAGGGTGGTGGTGGTATGGCTGTTGTGCACAGATGTAAATGTGCAAAGTACAAGGCAACAGAGCACTGGGCTCTTCCTACGCTTCAGAGCAGAAATGTGCTGGCAAACTCCTTTCATGGAGATGCAGCTTATAAATTGGCAAAAGAACATAGAGTATAAAGATTTCCCTAAATGGAATAAGCTGTCAGGGCTGCTCCCAGAAGAGCACGGCAGTGAGGGGTGAGCGAGCGTGTGCACATCCGTGGGAGGGCATAAGAAATTGTGCTTCTGACCAGAAAAGTTATGTGAGCAAATCCTGGTCAAGCCCTCGTGTTGATTATCTTCATGAAAAGGGCTGCTTTGAAAAAAAAAAAAAACAAACCAAAAACCGAACAACCCCAAATGACCACCTCAGAAAAACTAACCAAAAACCCCAGCCACAACTAAATAAAACAGCCAAAAAAACCCCTCAACCCCTGTAGCCACCCTCCTCAGAGGGTGGTGGTTTTTAGTCTCTTCTGCACCGTCTCAGTGACACTATTTGAACACAACTGGTGATCCTTGCACTGAGACTTGCTGAAGGGAGAGTCCAAAGTCACTCCCTGGCAGCCAGGCTCAGAGGGAAGGATGAGGGCTAATGTGCTCACATGTTAAGTAGCTGGTTTGAAGCAATAATAAATGTGGTTTCTGGAAGGCGTCCAGTTTGCCCAGACATGACACTTCTGCTGTAAAAATCAGCCCGTACAGTAGCAGTAATGTGCTGGAGATGACAAAGAGCTTGAAGTCTGCAGAGCTGCAGAAGTACTTCCAAAAGCCACGTTCAGCTTCAGAGGTCAGGAAGGAAAGAAAGTAAATTCAAGTGGTAATTTTCTTCTTTAAGAAGAGAACAGCTTAAAATTACTCATAACTGAGACTTACTTGGCTTCCTTCATCTGGCAGCATTTTTCAATCAACTAAGCAAATTTTACAGCAGATGGGGGATTTAAGGTACAGACCTGTGGTAGGAAGGTCTTTCTAACCTAGAAGTAGAGTCGTGGGAGGGGGAAGGAACCAAATGCTTTCTCTTCAGTTTAACGACACCCCCGTCCTCTTGTCGAGGATTCACTTGCTCCATCGCGTCAGAAGCACCCACGAACACGAGCAGCACCTCAAAATCTCTCTGTGGCCGTTTCAGGAGTTACTGCTCTATTGTTCGTGTGCATGCAATGACATTTCTTTGAAATCCAAAATACTGGAAAGGATTAAAAAGCTGCTGCAACAAGTGTTTGGCATCTCACCTGGGCCTGGAAAGAGGCAACCAACTCGGTTTCCGTGGCACAGTGTGATGGTGTAGGACCTCTCCATGCTTCCTGGAGAAGCCCCTTGCTCCCAGCTCCTCCCTCTGCGCAGCTCCCCAGGACCCCCTCCAAGCAGCACCATCTGCTTTGTTTGCCCCATTTGCTCTGGTGCCAGCGGTGAGTTAATTTTTAGTCTGAGGAGAGGCTGAATGGAAGAGGCAGCAGCAAAGTCTCTCTCTTGCAGCAGAGATAGCAAGAAGCAAAGTGCACCCACCTGCTCTAATCTGAGGTTTCATGGCTGTTTCCTGCAGAGTGTGTCAGGGTGTTTTTTCCTGCTCATATTATTTGAAGAAGTGAGCGAAGGAGGAAGTTTCTAACCACAGAACACAGGGCTTGTGTTTTTTTTAAATACCATTTCACCCAATCACTCACTTTTCTGCCCCAGTGGAACTTTCAGACCACTTTTTTAATAGCACAATGAACTGTAAGTTAATACTCTCTATATGCAACACTGTTGCATAAAATGCATCACCTGAGTTTTACCTACTGATAGCAAAAACACAAAGGCCTGGTTCAGTGCTGCCCCGAGGATTTTGAGCTGTGTGAGGATGTCCCCACGGGTCCTGGTGAGGAGTAGCCTGGGCGGCTGGAGCTTGGCGGGAGGCTGCGTAGGGGTTTCTGGCTGTTGTCTTCCCAGATTAAGAAACAGTCTGTCTTTCCCCATCCAACGCAGTGTTTGCCAGCACTCGGGTGCACCACTTTAGTGCATTTAAAATTCTTATTTTGGCAAAAAATAATATAATAATTTCAAAATCTTTGAAACTTGTTTTGACTAGGAAAGAAAACTTGGTGGAAGGTGGTTGTTTGGGTCTATTCCAGCTTTCCTCTCCCTGCTTATACACTTCTGTTTGCTTTTTATTTAAGAAAAAGTGAGGCAGGCATGTATTAAAACCAACAAAACCTTACAGAAGGAAAGGGTTTTACATTTCCTGTTGATCTGAAAGCAAAGTACCTGTTGTAACCCATTTGGGGCACTAAAGGGAAAAACTTCAAGCAAAGTCACCTCCTAACTTCTGGGTTACTATCCAACCCTCTCTAAAAAGCAAGGTGGCAGCAAGGGAAGAGGCCGGGCAAGAGGCTACTGCGAGTGGCTCGGAGATGTTTTGTCTCCCAAGTGACTGTGCTGCATGTTAACCTGTGACATCTCCACGCCTGCAAAGCACCAAAGCCAGGCAGAGATAGAGCTTAGCCCTGAGAAAGAAGGGGAGACTGGGGGGTGCTCTTGCTTCTGCACTCAATCCCAGTCCTGTTGAGGCAAAACCTTCCCCCTGCCCCCTGTATGCAGCTCTCTGGTACCTGCCAGGATTTTTCTGATGCTTGCAGCAGTGTGGAGAAAAGCTCCTGCAAAATCACCATCTTCTGCTTGAGCAGCAGCTCACGGTGCAGGGCCTCCTGTGGAGAAGGGGAGACCTGGTCAGTGGTGACCCCCCCATAGCTGGCAGGGTCCCCCAGGAACCTCTGCTGCTTGGAGGGGTTTCGGACAGGCTTTGGAGCTCAGTGGCTTCTCTGTAGGTTACTTTGCCATGTGAAAGTTGGGCGTGTAGACCCTTCATTTAATAATTACTTTTAAAGTATTGTACTTGCTAAGGACCTGCTTTCCCGGTGGGCACTGAGCAGTATTTGGTACCTACCTTCAGGTAGTTGGACAATTGCAGCATTTCCTGAAAGGGAAAGGGCAAGTCTTTAAAAACAATAGCACTGATCGGGTTTGTAAACGTTCTATGAACTGGCTACAAAACCCAAATATTTTGAAATAAAAATGAAGTTAAGAGGATCTGTCTGCGTGGAGGTGGAGAGCCTGCCCAGGTTTATTTGTTTGGGTTTTCCAGGGAAGTCAAAATATTTTCTTCAGTAATTTACAGTATTGGAATTGCAGCGTCTTTCATAGAATTATTATGGTTGGAAAGGACCTCTAGGATCGCCAAGTCCAACATCACCCTAACCACTAGACCATAACCTCAAGTGCTACATCTAACTTTTAAACCCCTCCAAGGATGGTGACTCCACCACCTCCCTATCTTTGCCACATAGTGTGTGAAATCAGGGGCCGTTAGAGTGAGAAGAGCAGATACCCCTGGGACAGAAGTGCCTTTTCTCCTGGAGCAGCAGTGTCAGCATTTTTGAAGCTATAGAAATTTAGCACCAGGCAGTGTCCTGGTCAGAAATTTTAGAAGCAGATTTCATTTGCAGGAGTTCAAGACTGGTTGTTAGCTGTGTGTCACTTACCTTATTTAAAACTGCTATTCCCCAACTGAAATAAAAAAAAAAAGGACAAGTGCGTTACTGAGGTGAGTGTGACTCGGGGGTCTGCAGAGTGTCGGTGTTTGTACAGTGACAGCTTGTGCTGAGGAGAGACGTGGTTGGGCATCGGAAGCTGCTGTCCTGTGGGTATCTGAATTCCCAGCCCAGGGAGGGATGGGGGGACTGGCTTACTCTGTCTGCTGGCTCGAGTCTTTCACTCCTGGGTTTGTCAGGGTCTGGGTGCCTGTGAAAGCAAAGCGAAAAGTGTGAATGATTCCCCTGTCCCAGGGGCTGTGAAGTTGTTCTGCTCAGGTGCCCATCTCATCTCTCGGAGGTGGCATTGCTTCTAGGATGGAGAGCAGAGGTTTAAAGAGTGGCCAGTGACACAGCTCACTAGGGGCAAGAGGCAGAGAGGAGTCCTGCTCAGATGGACAGAACTTCTAAGTTCAGTAACTCTGTGGACTGAAGTTACCCCTCAGACCCCTGGGTATCCGGGCCACTTACGGGGAAGCCATAAGGCAGAGCATCTGTTCAGCAGCACTGGTTGTTCAGCTGTGTGCTGGGCTGTTTATCCCTCCACAGAAAACTAACCCCTGTGGGGGAACCTCAAACTGGGATGGTAAAACTTAGTGCAGTGGGGCTGCTGGGAGGGGAGCCTGTCTTGGAGATGAGCTAACAACTTGCATCCCAAACTGCTTGATGGAGAAAGAGGTGGGAGTGGAAACTCCACGGCTGCTGTTGTGCTGGGAAGCCTGAGCATCCTTCACCTACCTTGGGTGTTCACAGAGTCACCTCGCCTGGGGACAGCTCCTGCTGGAACGCCGAGGGGGATGCTGAGGCTGAGTGGGGAGTGTGCAGGAGGGAACGTGGGGCAGCTCCATGGGTGCTGGAACGAGAGGGCAGCTTGAGTCAGAATGTTTCCAAAATGGGCTGTGAGGAATGGAGGGGACAGGGCTGCAGCCAGGTCAGGCTTTGTACCTGCAGTGACCGGGTGAAGAGCATCGGGGAGATGCCAGGAAACCATGGCAAATCCCCAAGGATCTGCTGCTTTGGCTGCAGCAGGGAGTGGGAGCTCTGCAGGGAAGCGGGAGAAAAGCTGCTGGCTTCTGGGACACACACACACACCCCTCATAATGGGACAAGGAACCCCTCCAAAGTGGCTTGAGATATTTTTGGAAAAGATGAGGACTTTTGGTGGCAGGGAGTTGGGTCCTGGCTGGGGTCTCTGCTACTGTTTGGTTTTCTTGGAACAGAGGGTAGCTGTTCTGTTCTGGCTTCCCCCTGGGGCTGGGGGGGGCAGGGTGCTCAGCCCATTGCCCTCCCTCCAGCCTCCTGTCCCACGTTAGCTCTGCAGAAGCAAACAGGGGAAGAAGACACTGTGCACAGGCTGTGTGCATGTAAAAGCTTGTTCCAGATTCCTGCTGTCTAGCAGGTGATTAACCTGGTGAACAGAACAGCAGCAGGAGGCAGGTCATTGCTGTGCTGTGAAGGGAGCTCAAGGTGCTTCCTAAGTCGTCTCCTGTTCGACTGTCTCTGCTCCCATAGGTTTGGGAAGCCCGTAGGATGTACCAGGGGAATTGTTCATTTTGCATGGGATATAAGCTTAGAAGGAAGTCTCTTTGGCTGTCGACTGGGGCATTTTGCATCTTCTCGGAGATGTTCTTGATGGCAGTGAGCCCTCTGGGTTACTGTTAGCTGCGTAGAATAGGGTCCGAGTACCAGGGACTCGGAACTCCTGCACCCTTCCTGCTCACACGGAAGGTGATGGAGGGGAGTCAGGTGTTTAGAGCTCAGTTTTTGATAATAAAAATAATTTGTGTAAGTGAAAAAATGTAATCTGGCAGCTAGGCTGAGGGGGGTGTACTTGGAGAAGATCTCTGGCTGGGTCAGGATGTGGAAAGCAGGAGGGGAGCAGGCTGGGAGGGAGGCAACAGGGTTTACTGGTGTGCGAGTCTGGTTCAGGAGGAAATGCACCTTTTTGTGTATTCTCACAGTTTTGGCTGCACTTTGATTTGGATCCCAGTGCTGTTGCAGTGGGTGGGCAGGCTGTGGGTGCTTTAGTGGGTGGCAGCTGAAGCAGGCAGATCACTGACCTGCTCTCCAAGGGTAGGTGTTACCTGGAGCAGGATGGCCGGTCTGGGATCCACCCGTGAGGAGGCGTCTGGAGGGACATGTCCTTCGAGCTCCTGTCCCAGTGCTGGCCTTCCAGCATTGCTTGCCAGGTTTCTCCTCCGCAGGAACTCCCTTTGCCGGGGGCTCTGTGACGGCTCCTCCGCTCCCCTCCCAAGGTGGCGGCAGCTCGTCACGTTGTTCCGCCGTCGCAGGTTCTCCCGCGTCTCGTGCCGCCGCTCGCACTTCTCGTCGTAGCTCTCACTCGTCTGCCTGCGCCGAGGCCGAGCCTTCTCAGGCTGGCTGATCATGTTGGGTGCAGCTCTGTTGGTCTGTGGCCACCCCAGCTGCTATGGGGTCCTCTGTCCTGATGAAGCTAAGGGAAAAGACAAGAGCTGAGTGAAAACTAATTATTTCTAAGTTTAAATGTATGTGAGGTATCAGACACTGATTCTGGAGTCCTTATGGAATGGATGCAAGGCATGTTCCTGGAGAAATCTGCTGTCTCTGAGCTCGTATGTGGTGCCTGTGTAGAACACACCACACTCTCTTTGCTTCTCCATCGGGTGGGTGCTGACCTGGGGGATGCTGGGAAAAGAATTTCAAACCACTGGTAGATGGGTTTTAACTGAACTTTGGTCCTATTGAGGGGATTTGTGGCCCCACAACTGCTTCTTTTCCTTCCCTTGAATGAAACTGTGTCCCCCTTCTCTGTCCCCTCACCCCATCAGCAGTGAAGAGGCTCGTCCATTCCGGGCACGTCCTGTGGAAGTTACTTGGAGGGTGTCTGGCCCTGGGTGGCTCAGCCTGGGAGCTGCTGTGGCTGTGTCTGGTGTGAGGCTTTTCTCATATTTAGTTAATGATGTTAATGTAGGAAAGAAGGGGGTAAAAAAAAAAAATAAAAATTTTAGTCTCTGAAGATTCAGGTCAAATGTTCCCGAGTGTCAGACAAAACCACCAAAACTTCACTGGTCTCATTCTGTCTCAAGCAATTAGGAAGTTGTTGAGTCTAATGGGAAAAAAAATGGGAACAAATAAACCCCATATATATATAAAATACTTCCGTGCTTTTTAGCCTGCATTAAAATCTGCTCCGTAATTCTTTTTATTGTCCTTGTGCTAGCTGTGGTGTACTCGAAGCTCGCGAGTAGTCCTGTAATTTCCCTGCAGGGGCTTCCTCTGAGAGGAGAGCAGTGCTTTTGGGACAGCCAGCTCCTGCTCTGGGCAGGAAAGGTGTCTGCAAACCCTCAGCCAGGACACTGGTCCCAGTGCTGAGCCTGCTTGGGTTGTGGGCTTCCAGACCCCCGAAGTAGAGCGCCTGCTTAGGTGCTTTTATTCATTTCTATTTGAATATTCTCCTCTTTGAATAGCTTCTGAAACACCTCTAATTTTAGCTAAAATTTACTGAAGGATCCCAAAGGTGTTTCACCATTCAGGTGTTTCTTACTGTGACACAGCTGGAGGAGCCTGGGGGTATGGAAGGGCTGAGCAGGTTATTCCCACACAGCTTTCATGTCCCACCGTGCTCTCCCAGGGCCTGGCCTCTCTGCGCACCCTTGCTTGCCTTGGCTCAGCAAGGCCAACAGCTTCACACAGAAATGCAAGCTGGACACACACCAGCTCCCTGCCGTGTGCTCCCTGTGTATGCACAGCCAAACTGCTCCGGACTCTTCAGGACACTTTAAAAGCATCATTTAACAAACTCTATTCTTAATTTTAGAAATGGCTCAATTGCATGTTCAGTCTGGACCTCACGTGTCCTGCTTGGTCCTTGCTATTCCAGCTCAGCCCCTCTCCCACCTGCACTGCCCCTGAGCTGTCCAACCTGTTGCAGTACAGCTCTTGTAACAGCCTCAGTTAACCAAAAATGTGTTTTAAAGCACAGTAAAGCTTAAAGAAATACACAGTCCATTACTCACCCCAAGCTGAGCAAACCGAGGCCTTCTTGCCAAGCTAATACTCTATTTCCTCCTTCTGTTACCCCAAATTACCCTCTCTAATTAACAGATGTGTCCTTTATCTTTGCTTTCCAAGCTGTTACACTTCTTGCTTCAAGGGAAAACAGGAAAAAAAAGTGCTTCTTGCTGGTTCATGTTACAGCCTCCCGGTGTCAATCATGTAGGCTGAAATCGGGGTGGAAAAAAGAGGAAAGAAGGTGCACCCTGCTGCCTTAGCACGGCAGCCTCCGCCACCCTCCATCCCTCACCGGCCCCAGCACTGCGGGCACTTACCTGCCCGTGGGGTCCCGTCCTACCCCTCGACCGCCGCGGAGGAGCAGGGTGAGAGGAGGGTTATCTGGCGTGAACACGCTCCAACTGCCATCTTCGTGCCAACCGCCTCATTTCGCTGCTCGCTCTTTTTCTCGCTCTGTAAAACAGGAAACGTTGCAGCCGCGGCCGAGCCCCGGTTCCTGTCTCTGCTCGCAGCCCGGCCGCGGGGCGCAGGGGCCCAGCTCCTGGTTGGATCTGGGTTATCTTGGGACCCCAAAGTCTCCAGCTTCTCTCTAAGCAGAGCTAGCAGTTATCTTTTGGGCCATCTCCCTTTATCGGTCTCAGACATGTGGAGGTTGAGCGTTGGTTCACGGAGCGGCTCGTGGCACTCAGTGACTGAGTTTCCCCAAGCTGCTTTGGGGTAGAGAAATCCAGACTTAGGGAAGTACAGTAATGCTATTATTTTAAGGCTTCTTGCAGATTGGAAAGGAAAAAAAAGTGTGTATTGGCAGCTGAGGAGAGGTCACAAATGGCAGAAATTCATTAAGGTCTTTAGAGAAGTGAAAGCTGCGTTAATGCAAATCATGCAAGGAGGTCGGTTTAACCAGCTGGGTGCCGATAAGGTCTCTGGGCCTGTGCACGTGGAAAAGGAACACAAATAGAAGCAGAGATCTCGTAAAATAACGTAGGATTTATTTTTACAAAGACCAGCCTAGCAGGGGTACATGACAAATGATTTCCTATTTCGAAGACACTCTCGTGACTTTGGGTGGTTTGTGCTGCTTGGCCCAAATCCTTGTTCTGGGCTGCGGCTCAGCTCCCTCCCTGCAGTGCTCAGCACCGTGGCCTTTGTGGCTTTCAGTTGGGGAATAGCTCCTGGAGCTGGGAACCTGCTGGTGAGCAGGATGCTGGCAGCAGATTCTGCTGCCAGGAGCTTCTCTGAAGTGCCTCTTGGTTGGAAAAAGCCAGCTGGGAGAGTTCCTTACTAAAAGGGACTTTTTCATACAGCATGTTACAGGCTTCTGGTGCATCCTGTCTTAGGTTCCCAGGGTGGATCAGTGTGGGGCTGCCCTGGTGGTGTGGAAAAGAGCCCCCGAGTAGCTGGTTTAACACCCAAATCCCTTGTGCCAGGCCCAAGGTGTCCGAGGGCACTCAGTGCCCCAGTGGCTATGTTCTCCTGATGTTTTCCACATGATAGCTGCTCCTGATGAGGGAGTCAAGGGGGGCGGGGGCTATGCTCCGGAGGAGGAGCAGGATGCCCACCGCCCGGGGTGGGTAGTGCAGCTCCCGCTGGCGCAGTGCCCCACTCTTGATGATCTCCAGCGCACACTCCTCCTTTGGCACGTTCCAGGTGACATGCGAGACCGCTTGCACGGGGTTCTCTGCAGGGACAGGAGGGAGCAATGTTGGATGGAGGGGCTGCCACAGGCACCTCCAGCTCAGTCGGAGCATCTGTAGCTTCCTCTCACACAACAACAAACTCTGGGGATCAGACCTGCTGAACAAGGCTTAGAATAGTTAAATAACAATGATAATGATGGTGATCCTATTCCTTTCCACCTCTTGGGTGACTAGAATGGAATAGCCCCCTCCTCTGGGTTTACTGGAAGGAGAGTAGAGTCAAAGGTCTCGGGCCACCCTTTTTAAAGAGCTGGGGTCTCGTTTCCCCTGCAGGCAGGGGAGGTCCAGCAGTGGTGGCAAAGCAGCGTGCGGAGCAGCTGGGGCCAGAGGGTGAGTGGTGTGCTTGGCTTGGCTCTTTCTGGAACAGCACTGAGTTGTGGACGCCCCCAGGGATGCTGAGCTTACCTGTGTTAATGTAGCCCAGGATGCAGAGTGTGATGGAGACATTGACCTTGTCCATGATGAATTCTTGTCGCAAGGAGCTGAAGAATCCATCTAAGGCGAACTTAGTTGCAGAATAGGGAGCAACAAATGGGACACCAGTTTTACCTGGAGCAGAGACACTACGTCAGGGCTCCTGTACTGGGCAGACACCAGGCTGCGTGGCTCTCCCTTCCTCTCGTCCTTAAAGTAGTTACAATATTGTGATTTAGGATGCCCGAGAAATCTGTTATGGATGCTTGAGAGAAATAAACAAATGCAGGAATGTTTAAAATGTAACATATGGCACACCATGCACGAGGTACCTTCAGTTGTGGGTGATACTGCTCTTGTATTCCTGCATATATATGTGTGTATATATACACACGCCCATGTATAGCAAATGCACATGTAATATGTGGCCCTGTGCATAAAATAACCCAGGGTGTCGTCCCATGGCTGTGATGCGTGAAGGTGATTAGAGGGTGCAGGGACATCGGCAGGACAGGGCACAGGAAAAAAAAAAAAATCCCCCAGAGGACTTGAAATGTGCATCCAGGATATAAATCATGCGGATCCTGCCTCCCAGCAGGGTGGCTCTCTGCCTTATGGTCCTCATTCTGTCTTTTGAGTAAGAGCTGCAGCAGGGATCCTTTGCAGGCAGAGGAAGGGACACGGGCAGGGAGAGCCCAGGCCCTTGTGTGCTCACCTGCAATGGAAGAAACCACCACAATGCTGCCCTCGTTCTCCTTCAGCATGGGCAGGGCAGCCACGGTCATTGCCACGTAGCTGAGGAAGTTGGTCTCTAGGAGCTGTCGTACGTGCTCAACATCCCCGTTGAAGTAGTTGAAGTAGCTGGAACCGACGTGATTTAGGATGAGCATATCGAGGCCTCCTGGAAGCAGAGAATGTTTTCCATTGGCAACTGGCCTCTCAAATCAAAGCGGCTTCTTGGTGGCTGAGATGGCCCCAAAAGGTAGCACAGGGCATAGTGGGGAGTGAAGAGGGGCAGCTCCACACCACCTACCCCAGGTGTTCTCAGCCTCCTTCACCACCACCTCGGGGAGCGTGGTGTCCTCCATGGAGCCGCTCACATAGCTGGCGGATGCAGCACCCAACTCAAGACACCGCTCCACGACCTGTGGCGACAGCGAGAACGCTGTTGGTGATGGACTCCTCCCACAGACCCTCCTGTCCCACGCGTGCTATTGCTATCTTAGGCTGGATACAGTACATCCCTCTGTCCCGCTGAAAGCCCTTCAAGGGAGGAGATGAACTGCTCAAATATTTCTGGTTGCAGAGTGAAACCATGGCACATCTGAGCCAAACGTTTAGTAAATAGGGATATGACTGCATAATTTTGATTGTTGTAGCTGGGATGCAAAACCAGTTCAGCCCTTGGGAAAGAAAAAGGGCTGATGAGACCAGGACTTGGGCAGAATAGTGCCCTTGGTGGTGGAGATCAGAATTAGCAGCTGAAAACTGTGGAGGAAGAAATGCCGAGCTGTCAGCTTTGAAAACGCAGTTTGTTGCAGTGGGGTGTGTGCTGGAACAGGCTTGTGCTGGGGGGGATCTGTAGGGTATCTGGCATCCCCCCATGCCCAGCCCGGGGTGGATATCTGCATTCTGCCTGCCTCTGTAGTTCTGAGCTGCAAATGGGTTTCGCCCGCCAGGCACGCTCTGCTTGCCGTTTACTTTCTGCAGCTTGGCCTCCGTCGGTGCGGTGAGCAGTAGGTGGGCTTCCATGCGTGCCAGGTGATAGGCCATCTGCTCCCCGATCCCGCTGCTGGCTCCCGTCACGATCACCCGCTTCCCCCGGAGCATCTCTGGAGAGAAGGTCACAGGGCTCAGAGCTGGCCCAGCAGCTCCTCTGCCCCTTGCCCTCGGGTGTGGGGAGGGGTGTGCAGGCGGCAGCACCGCTTGTGCAGACCCCAGCTAGGGTCTGGTCGTTAATCCCAGTTTGGGGAGTATGTGGAAGACTTGGTCTCTGCATCCAGCCTGGCCTGGGAGTGGCTTTTGGAAACGGAGAGAGTTGACTAACAAAGGGATTTAATGTCTTAAAAGTGGAAACTACATGTTTCCTAGAAGTCATTTACTGAGATCAGACACTTTACTGTGTCCCAGCAGACCCAGTGTAATCTGGTGAGCACAGGGTGCCCTGACCACCCCTCTAAGCCCTTGGCCCCACCATGCTCTGGCTTTTCCAGCTGCACTTCAGAGGGCCCATCA
The DNA here is from genome assembly GCA_033439905.1 of Ceryle rudis. Lineage (NCBI taxonomy): Eukaryota > Metazoa > Chordata > Aves > Coraciiformes > Cerylidae > Ceryle > Ceryle rudis. The sequence goes on from JAAGNO010027904.1 coordinate 20,157, forward strand.
AATGGCCCCCGCTGTTCTGCGTGGGCACACGCTGCCGCTCCGGCAGCAGCCGCCCTGGTTGTGGGTTTAAAGCGTGTTTTTTCCAGTGACTTACCTTCAGCAAAATTCTCAGGTGCTGAATAAAAATAAAAGGCCAGTGCCAGTCCCAGCAAGGGGATGAAGACCTTCAGGAGCAGACCCATCCCTCTGCAAAAGTACAGGCAGGAACGAGACAAACTCTGCAGCTCTGACCATGGGGAGGTGGATGTGTTAGTAAATTGCAAACAGGGCTGGGAGCGATACCAGTTTTGAACTGGTTCTTATCTCAGACAAGTTTGTTGGTATCTGTTGGGTCTTTTTGTGCTTCCTGTGATTTAGCAAACATTAACCTACTGGAAAGTGTCGCTTTGGACTTCAGGTTGTCCCTTTGCACCCTTGCCCTGACAGGAGTTTCAGGTGTGGCTTTTGAGAGGAAAGGCACTGAAAAGCCTCTGGCTCTGTGGAGCGGTGGGTGTGCTGTTCAGTGGCTGCCTTTGGGGCTGGGACACCCGTGTCCCTTCAGCGCAGACCTCTATGGGATGGGCACCTGTCCTTTGTCCACTTTGTGTCTTCAGCATCTGTCTGGGCATCTGGTGAATGGGCTTACAAATAATTTTCTGAAAGTTTAGAGAGTAAAATCCACCCTGTGTGCCCTGGTTTGCCTAGGTGATCTTGGGAGGGGAGAAATGCCAGCTCCTGAATTCCTTCAGAAAGTGAGAAGAAAAAAATGATCCTGGGGAAGGGTTGGGGGCAGGTTCACCTTGCTTTGTCTCGGGACGGGGAATGGTTGGTGCTCGAATGGCTGGGACTGTCTTGGATGTAAATGCATCACCTTGGGCAGTGCTGCCAGGGGAGTGGTGAAGAGCAGGCTGCGGACTGGGCACTTTCCAGTTAAGAGTATTTGTGTAAGAAACGGTCTTGCTCAGTTTGGAAAGTCTTGCTTGGGTTAAAGACACGCATTTAATTTGGCCACTAATCTAAACAACAAAAAAAGTAGGCTAGAAAGTAGTTCCCGAAACAGAATATTGAAGAATTCTTGCAAGGATCCCACTTTGCTGCGAGAGGCGAGTCCAGGGGTTGTGCCCGTTCACAGCAGCGTTCGGTGGCGGAGGGAGAGGGGATGACAAACGCACAGCACACACAGAGCTCAGCTTAGTACATTTTATTTAATAATGAGCTCTTTCCTCCGTTTCCCCGCTCTGGGCAGGGGGACGGGGCTCACCGGGGGGATGCTGCAGGGACAGGGATTTCCCCGTGTCCCACCTCACACCGCACCCCGCGGCCGTCCTAACCCCCTCAGGGGCGATAAAATAATGATGAACCAACCGCAATAACTATCAATTTCAATAATTAAACCCTCAATCTAACGCAACGATTAAACCCCGCAATAATTACAAATAACAACCGCTCGAAGCGCAAGCAGAGGGGACCCGCCGGGTCCGGCTCCGCCGGCCGAGGAGGGGAGGGGGTTGAGCCGGCGGACCCTCCCGCCTCAGTTGCCGGGGGAGGGGAGGGGGGGCCGGTGCCGGGGCTCTGCGGGGGCCGGGCCCGGGCCGTCCGGGCGGTAGCGGCTCCGCACCAGGTAGTCCAGCAGCTCGGCCGCCCAGTCGCGCAGCAGCAGCGGCAGCCGGGTGGCGCCGTAGCGATAGTAGAGCTCGCGCCGCCGCAGCGCCGCCCCCTTCAGGATC
>JAAGNO010027906.1:0-43728 GCA_033439905.1 Ceryle rudis
AAAAATATTTTTAAGTGCATATCATAGAACTACCTATCTACTAAAAATTATGACATATTCAAATTGTGTCTGTTTTTTTCACTTCTTAGATTCTAGTGTAAAAATGTGGTCAACCTCTTTTCATGAAAAAAGGGCCACATTTTACATCTCATTTTGCCAGCTTGTCTCATATAAGCCACAAAGTATGTACTACATTCCGGAGTAGTAATAATGAAAGCTCCTCTTTAAGTGTGAGTCAAGTTGGAAATGAAGTGAATTATTTGTGTGGTTTCCTGTTTTGAGGGTGAGGAAGAGAGTCATGAAAAGTACATAGAATAATTTTGTATTAAAATTCTTTGAATGGTCACTGTCTCATCTTTTATCTAGGAAAAACTCATGCTGCACCTCTTAGCAATATCTGGGATATGTCGATGCCATTTACCTTTTATTGTCCCCTTCAAAGAAGATTTCACATCCTCCCATGTCAGCTTGTTCCATTAGTTAAGACACTTAAGTGTCCTAACAGTCTTAGAGGCTCTCATTTAATCTGTATGTTCTTTAGTATACCTTGAGTCTATAACTGCTTCATAAGGTCTTATAGACTTCTAAGGTTACTTTAGCCTTTTTCAGTTTAGAACACCCTCTTCTATTCAAATAAGACAACAACTTTTCTTTACTCCAGTATAGTCCATTCTCGTATTCTTTTAAAATATCTTTTACTATTGAATTTCTATGATTTCTTCATGGTCACATAGAAATCAGGGTCATATTGCCACTATGGTTCAAGCTATACTGTTGTGCTAACAGTTTTGCTCATAATTTCATACATATATACACAACTATGTATATATAAAAATAGATAACAGAATAATTTATTGCATATCTACATTGTCTTGCTTCCAATTTTATGTTTGGGAATATTGCTCATATTACTTTCCAGTATAAAACTATTTTTGGGCATGGGGTCAGATGTTCATTTCTAAATATAACACATTTAGTGATTGTAGATCTGTCTCCTTATCGCACTTCCAGTTTTCATATCTTCACAGGTTTTCAGAGAATCACAGAATCACAAAATGTTGTGGGTTGAAAGAGACCTTCAGAGATCATCTAGTCAAACCTCCTTGATGTGGGCAGGGACATCTACCACTAGATCAAGTTGCCCAAAACCCCTATGAAGCCTGTCTTTGAACATTTCCGGTGATGGGACATTCACACTTTCTCTGAGTAATGCATTCCAGTGTTTTACCATCCTCACAATGAACAATTTGTTCCTAATATCTAGTCTTAATTTACCCCTTGCCCTTTTCACTATAGGCCCTGGTAAAAAGTCACTCTCTGTCTTTCTTACAGGCCCTCTTTAAGTACTGAAAGGCCACAATCAGGTTTCCCCAGCACCTTCTTTTCTCCAGGCTGAACAAACCCACCTCTTTCAGCCTTTCTTCATAGAAGAGGTGTTCCAGCCCTCTAAGCATTTTCATGGCTCTCTTCTGGACCCACTTTAACAGGTCCATGCCTTTGTTGTGCTGGAGGCCATGGATGCAGCACTCAACTGGATGCAGCATTTAGAGAGATAAGGCCAGAAGTATCATTAGAAGAATGTGTCACACAGCCTGTTTATTCAGGGCATATCTCAGCTAAACTTCATGTGGATATCCCTTTCTTCAGAGCAGCTATCCCCAAAACATTTCATTTAGACATACAAGTATATTTGCACGTCTCCCACAGGGAGTGGTTATGTTAATATTTTCATCTCACCAACCATTTCTTTTAAGAGTTATATGATACCTCTAAAACTTCCCAGACATGGAATTTAGGTTTAATAAGATATGTGATATAGATTTACCTGGAACATAACAGTGGTAGAGGTTCAAGTAAATGAAATAGCACAAATTAGTCCTTAGACGGGAACTGATGGGAAATCCAAAAACTTTGTACCACCTAGGTACTGAGCTGATGCTGTTCCAGAGAATGCTAACTGATGGCAGTATTACTGTGATCTCTGAATATGAAGCAGCCTAAACAAACAAAAGAGACGATTCTAAGATGTGGTGAATGAGGCATAGAAATAGAAAATAAAAAATATGTGGTTTGTTGTTGTTGTTGTTGGGTTTTTTTTTTGTTTTTTTTTTTTTTTTTTTGTTTGGTTGGTTGGTTTGGTTTGTGGTGTTTGCTTTGCTGGGATTTTTTACTTACTCTTTTTCAGGTGTTTCTACTTCAATGTTCTCATGCCTTTCCAAAACCTATCTTCAGAACACTCATGTAAGGTGAAGAGTTATTATCTCCATTTTCTATGACAGAGGAATTAAATCAAAGAGAGTTTAAAGCTCAAATTGTTCAAAGTTTCTAATGATTTTGAACACAAAAGGTCCATAATAGCATTATTCAGTACTTTGTGTTCAGAACAGAGTTTTTAGTGACCAACATCAAAGATAAGCATATGCTGCCTTTCTGTAAGTTATACCCCAGGAACCTAAAATTAAATAGTGGCCACCTGTGAAAACATTTTACATGAGCTGTCATATCACAGAGGAATCCCATAGCAGAGACTCTGTTCCTTCAGAAATGAAATAAAAATGTTCATTGTGTGATTTTTTTTTTTTTTCTTATTCCCTATGAGTTGTGGAGATTGACCTTCTTAAGAGGAAAGATGTATTCTCCTGAGTGATATGCAGAGTCTGAAAGGTGTTCCATATCATTTAGGATCAGAGGGGGAACAAAATAGAGGAAAATTTCCTGCAATCTTCTTGTCTTACATAAACTTATGAAAAGAATAGAGAAAAAATTAGATAGGAGCACTGAAATTCTACTAATTCCATGGGTTATTCCTCTCCTGCTTTTTACACTTCACCAAAAGCCCATACTATAAACTAATGAAAAAACTTACAGGCAGAAAAATGTCAGATGTTTCCATTTTGTATGAGTTTTCACTCATCTGTAACCCTTTTGATGCCCATGGGAAGTTGATAACTTAGATTTGCTCTTCAGAGATTTACTCCATGCTTCTCAGTTCTACTCAGCCTTCACTCATTTTCTTTTCCACTTGACTCACATACAGTCACAGACATGCAATGAAATAATGTAACAACATTCAAAACATGTTCTCTTTATTATCATCCCAATTGATTTGCCTCCCATGACTAGAGCAGCTTGACATTTTTTATAGGTGGCTAACTTGAATTGCTCCTCGTTCCGGGCCTACCAGGTTAATAGCAGCAAGCTGTCATACTTGGAGAGCTTTTCTTTGTCACAGCTCTCAAATCTGAAGAGCAAGTTGCTTACTGCAGCTCTCCTAGTGAAGCACTTTTCCCCTCTGATCAGAAGGCAGCTGTTACCTATCCTTCCATTTGATTTTATCAGTAATGAATTATAGATATCTTAACTATCGAGGACTCAGCCTGTTGTTGAAAACCTGATATAGTGTAAAACTGTCCAGTCAATACCTTCCTCATGTGCCTAATAATTCCTTAGCTGTGTGTCTGCTCTTGTAATACTATTATATTAAATTCATAACTATAATCTGACATTATGAATTCGATTAATTTGGAAAATATGCAGGACACATCAAGTTCTTGTAAATCTGTGTTAAAATGCTGTTACTGTCTTCTAAAACATGAAATGATTTTCCACTATCCAAAAAAACTATTACAGTAACTCTCATGGTTTTAAAATTATACTCATGACTGTCATTCTCTGACCTATAACTGTTACACAAAATCTTATTATATTGACACTGGTGCTATGGACTTCTTTAACAGGCTTACAGTACTTGCAGCTTGGTTTAATCTCTGCAGTTATTTACTGGTGGTTAAAGCTCTACTGTTCTCTCCATATGAAAACTCTTTTACAAGGACTGTGGCAACTATTCACTGTCATGAATGAAGAGAGCAGGAATAAAGAGGAGAGGCAAGTAGGAACAGAGAGAAGGCAAAATAGCTTAATTTCTAAGCTACAAGTGAGATGTTGTATATTCTGTTACCTACTGGGACATTTTCTCATGTTTCTGAACATCAGGTCAGAAGTCAGAAACATCGGTAAGGTCAATAGAGGAAAAATAAACTGGTCTGGAATTAACTGTCATAGTACATTAATGATGCTTAGTTTTGATACATTGATCAAGTGTAAAGTCAATGAACAGACTAAACCCTTCAAGGACGCTGGCAGATAGGAACTGATCGAAAAGTTTTTGTTACTGGTATTTTTCTTTTTTCCAAACTTTTTTTATTTGTTTTATTTTGTTGCAACTGTTTAGAAAAACACCTTGACTTTTTTGCTTAATCTGTTTGAGAAATAATGTAGTTTATAATAAGAAAAAATAAGGATTAAACTTAAAAAGGCATTAAAAAAAGTTTTATCAAACATTATAACACTGACAAAATCAAAAATAATGCTGCCAGTTGAAATTCCATTTTTTCACAGAGTGAATAAAAACAAACATACAAGCAAAAAAACTTTAGTTGGAGAAAGCCCAATGACTAAATCAGACTTTCAGATTTTATTTTTCCTGTTTGTTATGCACTAAATTCAGGGTAAGTTGAAAGGAAAACAAAATCATGTTTTATTCATTTTAAGAAAGCAGGGAAATCCATCATTTTATTTATTTGCATAATCACAAAGTCTTTATATTGCATTTGAGTTAAAGAAAACTAACAGAAATGGTCTGCCTGTACCTGTGTAATTGAGTAATGTTGTTGTTTTGAACAACTTTCATGAAAAATATTTGTAGTGAAAAAATCCTTGAAAAGTTTCTGTGATTAATTTAAGAGCAAAGGAACTTCCTGGGTGTGAATCCATCTGCTATTCTTTAATGAAGCAGATTACTAGTAAGGTATTTGTGTCACCAAAAAGCAAAAGTGTCTTTCAGGTACCAATGATAGCTATGGGAAAAATATCAGTTGTTCATGTGCGAGTCAAAATTTTGCTATTAAAATTGTTCATTAAAAACATCCGCCCTAAGATATTTTGTTCCTTGCTGAAGGATAAGAATGATGTCTGAAGGATATCACAGTCACATGCACACACACGCACTTGTTCTGTGGTTTTCCCAGAGCCTCTTGTTTCCTGGATTATCCTGTTGTCCCTTTTCAAAGATGGGTGCAGCATTTGCCTTTTGCAGTTGTCAGTCACCTCTCCAGTCTCCACAACCTTCCAAAGATGATAGAGACATACCTTGTAAGGATATTGGCCATTCTTCTCAGAGTCAGCCATGGGGGGTTTGCATGGGCTGAAATCTCTCCAGTAATCCAGGATCCAATTCTTATCCATGGCTGGTCATTCTTCTCCTTTAATTTTGTCTCTAGTCACAGACCCCTGTGAGACCTTGCCATAAAATCTCAGGCAAGGAAGGCACTTAGTACCTCAGCCTTCTCTGTTCCCAGTGCTGCTAAATCACCATCCTCACTGAGCAGTGGGCCTCAATTTTCCTTACCCAGACTTTTGAACAAATGCAGTGGTAGAAGGTCTTCTTGCTGCCATCAGTGTCCCTTCCAATTCTCAACTCCAGGTGAGCTTTGACTTTCCTGACATCATCCTTGCATGATCAGCAACACTTTAAAATTCATTTTTTGTAACCTATCTCTACTTCCACCACCTATAAACTTCTTTTTGCATTGGAGCTGGGTCATAATATTCCTGTTTAGCCAGGTAGGGAGTGTGGAAGTACAATGACTAATAACCCAATTATGAGTGATATAAATAAATAATTTTAAAATAACAGAAAAGTATTATTCTTAGGAGCCAGAGAAAGCGTCTTCCAAAAGTGAGAGAAATGGTTAGGATTTAGTTTCTTCCTCTTTCAACCTTGTACAATATGAGAAAAATAGATGCCCAGCTACAGCTCTTGTGTCTACTGAGATGGAGGATGAAGGAAGCTAGCTGGCAGCAGAGACCTGCCTTGGGTAAAGCTATAAAGAAGGAATGACCTGCACTGACTGGCTTATTGTCTGATATTTTCCCGATGTTAAATAAAATTAAGTCGCACTACCCTAAAATCTCATTCTCTGTCTTGTCTTTCTACAGTTTCAAGGACAATTAATTATATAACAGGAAATAAATTTAAATTTCATGTCTTCGTTAACTGAAACTAAGAAAGTTATCATTGCCTGTTAAATTTTATAGCCCTTTTCTGTAAGATATTTAAATGAAATGGCAATTAAATGTATAGTGTAATGTTAGGATAAAGTAGGTTTTACAATGGCACACAGAATAGATACTTAGCAACTGATACCATGGTCCCTAAATGAAATAAAAACATAGTCTCACTAAAATGCTTCTAGATATCTAAATCTGAATTGTCCTTGTCTTTCTAAACCAAGTCAAAGAGCAATCATCTGTACAAATTACATTGTTCTTGTTGAAAGGCTAACAGATAGACATTTTCAAAGCAAATACTGTAATCCTATAAATTTAATGTACATCCCATTAAGGATACATTTCCTACTGCTGATACTCTGCAGGACACTACATCATGCGCTGAAAGACCATTTCATTGCAGCATTTTGAACTGTATGAAAATATTAATTTACAGTATGCAAGTTAATATTTTTGAAAGATTAGCATAGTATGTTTTAAAGTTTAAACACCCCATGCAGTTTTGTATTACCGGTGCATAAATAAAATGTGCAAAGGAAATCAAAACATTGACAAGGAATGACAAAGTAAATTTATTTACTATGTAGTTTAAGTGGAGCAGCTTTATTTGCCAGTATTTGTTAGCAAGTTGGCAGCACTGGAACACTGCTACTACACAGTTCCAGGGCTGCTGTAGTATCCCAAATCCCAAATTTTGTTTTTGTCTGTGTTGGGACAACTCTTGTCCATCTGCACCAGACTAGCCCCCCTGCCCTTTGAAAGTGATCTCTTCTTGTTCCTGTTTCCTTTCCTGTTACTGTTTCAAAAGCTATATACATTGTTCATAGTGGATGTATATTGCTATGAAAGTAATCTCTGCAGAGCAGTAGTGCAGAGACTAGCCAGCATGGACACAGACACTAGCAGTGTGTCATGATTTAACCCCAGCTGGCAACTAAACACCATGAACCATTCGCTCACTCCTCACCCCTCCCTGATGGGATGGGGAGGAGAATCAAGAAAGAGTAAAACTCCTGGGTTGAGATAAGAACAGTTTAATAACTGAAATAAAAGAAAGTATAATAATAATAATAAATAATACTAATGAAAAGGAATATTTTCTTCCTGAAATTATGAGAAAATATTAAAGAAAAGGAAGAGAGAGAAATAACACACAAGGAAAAACAAGTGATGCACAATGCAATTGCTCACTACCTGCTTGCTGACTGATTCCCAGCCAGTCCCACATTAGTCACGCCAGCCAACTATTCCCCAGTTTATACAGTGGGCATGACATCCTATTGTATGGAATATCCCTTCAGTGAGTTCAGGTCAGCGGTCGTGCCCATGCTCCCTCCCAGCTTCTTGTGCACCTGCTTGCTTGCAGAGTATGAAAAACTGAAAAATCCTTGACTTAGTGTAAACTCTCTTCAGCAACAACCAAAATATCAGGGTGTTATCAACATTATTCTCACAGTAAATCCAAAAATCAGCACTGCACCAGCTACTAGGGAGAAAATTAACTCTATCTCAGATGAAACCAGCACACAGTGTTGACAATAAGGGACTGCCGTCACTCTTCTGGCCTTTCCTGTGACTGGCAGGACAAAGATGCAAGGTATGTGAGCAGAGAAGGCAGTACTTGAAGTGAGGGAGTGCATGGAGAATGACTGCTGAAGGAAAGGGAGCCATAAAACCTAGATGAGTACAGAAAAAGGTGTTTAAGTCCCCATCTTGCCTTCTCTACCATGCAGGACTCAAGGAATGCATCTTTATTTTCCACCAAGACCATACCTTTGAGAATCAGGAGAGGAGATACAATTACATTTCTTGTTGACGTTCCCACAGATCCTTGTTGTTCATCTGCATATGGCACATCAATACTCTGGTAATCTGGCAGTTTTTTTCAGGTCTATGAAACTGACAGGTAATATTATCTATTACTGATATACACTAGACATAGGGCATACCCATGGATAGATGTAGAGAAAGACATATATCTGTCATTAGTGTGTATGCCACATACTCTAATGTGAAGTAGAAACCCCTGTCATCTGAATAAACACCACATTCATTTGTCGGATGTATTTTATTACTATTGCTTTCACTGTTAGTAGGATTCAATAGACTCACCGGTGTACTTAGAATAGCATTTCTTGTCTTTCCATTGGAAGCAGTTCATTTGAGTGAAAGTCAACTCTTTTATGCCCCATGAAAAGCAAGCTGCTATTTAAGCTTTGTGAAATTGCTTAATCCTTAAAAATAAGTTATCTGAATCTTAAAAAATATCCACTTTTTGAGGAAACTCGTAGTCATAGAAAAGTAATTGTATTATGACAAATTTATTAATCTACTTGATGAATTTGGATTTGTGTGGAAATAAGTGGTTCATATAATTATATTATATCAGTGTGTCAGTAAAGGATTTGTGCTTAGAGTGATCACCATCAACATATGTGACCAAAAATGTTACACCGGAAAAAACTGAAATTTTGATAGCAGTGTGGATGGGAAGGTCATTGGAGATGGGGAAACCCTGTTCAGACTTAATGAAAGAGAGGCTTATCTGTTTCCAGCAACCCTGCCAAGGTCATTTGAATATCTTAAACTCAACATTTGTGTGACTAAGGCTTAAAATGGCCAAGACGTAAGTTTGCTTATTAAGAAGAAGAAGATAAGCCCACAGAAATAGCCTACTTTGGAAGCCATTCCAAACTGGATTGAGACAAAATTCATACAGAAACAACAAACAAAGATAATTGCATAGACATAATAAAGAGAAAAGCAGTACACTTTTATGAGAAAAATAAAAGAACATTAATTTTATGGGAACCTATTTTTATCTTGGTTGTGGAGTTTGGTTTTAATAATTTTCTGCGCTTCCTGCAACGCTTTTGGACCAGGGCTTAGGAAATGCTGGATGAAGTGAATTCTGATTTTCCTTCCCTATATTTTTAATAGATACCTTATCATGAACCACAGAAAAGACACTGGATCTATGACTGTAAAGGTTATCAGAGTCAAAGTTATTAATGAACTCTTTACCATTCTAAAAATCCATAAAATTTGTATATTGGCACACTGTAGTCTGTTTGCTTTTAGAAGTTTAATGGAATATTATAAAAACTTGAGATAAGTGCAAATTTTAGAATGTACTTTACTTTTTTGTCTTCCTAAGGTTTTTATTTTGTTTTGGTTTTTTTTTTTTTCAATGTTCTGAGTAGTGCTCTTTCAGCATTCCATTGTGTCCAGTGCATCTTCTTAATTCCATGAAAAATAGAAAGAGCAATCTGACTATTATTTTGGCAGGAAACAGGCATTCTGGAACCCTTAAAAACAGTCTTTACTCAGGAGAATACTACCTGTGTGTCCCTGTCTCGAATGATTTATTTAGCTTAAAGAAGCATCTAAATTCTGAACTGTGTGAATTTTACTCATAATTAATGAGACTATATCAGCCACCCAAAATAAAATGTTTGTGAACTAGCTGCGAGTTAAGGTGAAGCTTAGACTAAGTTTGGAAAACTATCATGTCACATGTTCATATAAACTGGTATTGCTGTCTTAATTTTCTTTTTCTTTTGATCTTCACTTTTGATTATCCTTTATATTTCAATAACATTATGCTTTTATCAAAACCATTTTAGTAGAGGGTTAACTATCTAAAGAAATATAATCTCTGCTATTTCTACTGGAATTTATATTGAATAAATGGTTAGAAATGTTAAAATTACTTGTGACTGTTTCAAAAGTAATTATAAACGACATTTGGAACTTTTATTCTGTAGGGAAGTTTACAGGATATGACCAAGGACACAAATGAATTTAAATTGAAAGTAGAAGAACTATTTGGAACTGAGCCTTGCAGAGATAACGGTTGGAAAATTAATCATTGTTACTTCCTTTTAATAGTTTAATTTAAAGGTCAAATTCTACTTGCTCTGCTACTTTAAGCAATATAAGTCATGGCTGCACGTTCTTTCTGCTTCATATGTATGCTCTTTGTATTGGCAAAAGTTGGAATCTGATTGTCTTATCATTTCAAGACTAAATTAGAAATAAGCAATGAAGTCCTGAAATGTATATGGACTGTTCTAAAATTGGAGTAATTCACAGGACAGTTCATGCAAGGACAGTAAAAGGTACACAGTGGCTGTTGTTAGTCTTTTCTTTGGATATCAGTGCTTCAGTTTTACAGTTTACATAACCCATGTTCACTGAAGACATTTAAAAAAAAAAAAAGTTTTAATTTAGGTAAAATTTTAGTGTTTGTTTGTTTGTTTGTTTGCCTCTATTAATATTGTTCATTTATTTGATGAAGAAAGATTTATTTAAACAAACAATTATTTTACCCTTATCAAAGAAAAAAGAAACAGCACCTAGATTAAATATTTAAAATTAGCAAGTTCTATTTAACTCTAAAGACTTTCTTTTTTCATTACTCTGAGATGACAAACCAAATCTACTGAAACAAAAATGAATTTTTTTTTCATATTGTTCAGTAAGTCAGATCTCGTTTTTGTGTGAGCCATGGAACACATTTTGAAAATTTGTATTTTGTAGACAAAATCCTGATTCTGCTGTACTCTCTTTTAAGTCTCAATACATTGATTTGAGAACTTCATTTCATACACATTGGTCTTATATCTCTGCAGCTTTGCTTTAATTGTGAAGGTATTTAGTGAATTCAAGGAATTCAATATATTCTATTTACTATTCTGCACACTTCACTCATGCCTCATCATATTTGTAGGTAATTATAATTTATCAGTCCCCTTGCTCTTTCTGCATTTGAAAACTAATTTTGAACACATTTTTTGTAAGGCTAATATCAATATTGAACTGCATTTGAAACATTATGATGTTATGTGATTTTATAAAACAAACAATTAAACAAAGTCAGGCATCTTTTCAAAATTTCACAGCAAGTGTTGATTTCAGTGTAGTAAGTTTGTTACTGATTGTAAACTTTTCTATGACAAATAGTGTCATATTTTCATGGAAACAGGCTAGCAAAAAAAAACCCCTAACCAAACCAACCAACCAACCAACACACATGCAGTGCTTACTATCAGAAAACCTAGTAACTGTATTCTGTCATCACAAGCAGAAAAGACAAATGGTAATTTTATTAATAAAGGATACTATGATACGGTTGCCCTTGTTTTTAAAGGTGCTTATAAAAAGTGTTGATGATGTGTGTAAATGTCTATTTGCTTCTAAAAGATATTTTAAGTTTGAAATGTTAGTAACTAGACATGATTTTTTCCTACTGTTTTCTCTTTCTGTTTTAACAAATGCAATTCACAAAGGTAGAAGATATTTTAAAAAATGTATCAGTGCTATGAATGTGCTACAGGGATACAAAAAAGATCCTTTTTGTATATAGAATGTAAATAACTCAGAGTGTAAGGATTATTTAGTTTATGGTTAGGGAATTTTGGAGAAGATACTAGTTAGAAATAATTTCAGTGAAACCCATGTACTGAAAATAAATGGAATACTGGAATTGTCTAACATCTGAGTCTCAAAGTCATGGGAGGAGGTTGTTCAGATTCTCTTTCCATTGCCACTTATGCCTTTAACCAACATTCCTGAATGCACAGGAATGACTGATAGAGCAGATATTAAATGTTTATGGAATAATGAATATAAAAATTGTCAAGATAAATCAAAGATTAAATTGAGAACTCAAGCTCTTTTCTGCAGTAGGAGACTTTCACTGAATGATGAATAATATAGCTAAGATATCTTCTTGTTCATTTTAAGATTCCATCCCTTGGATGAAGTATTTCAATATGCATTCAAAGGAGGGGAGGCTGTCAGACAGATAGGGCAATGACTTGACTACCCTTATTGTGTCACTTTGTTTTTAAATTCTGACACTGCTGCTTATCAGAGTTATTACTGATCACTTCTGACCCAAAATCAAACACAAATTCCATTGTAGGTTTCTTCCCCTTGATATTGACAAGCAGAGAAGTAACTGTTTATAAGAACCATAAATGAAGTATTCCATCCACTTTGCCTGTGTAGGTAGTACTTAAATAGAATTTCTACTTATGTATTCAGTCCCTTGAGAGCACTCATAGAGATATAAATTTTGTAAATTGATTTGTCAGAAAAGTATTTCAGGATTAGGCAAAAACTTATTAAAAAGCTAGCAATGTAAATCACAGCCTACATTATTAAAAAGTTAATAAGAAATATTCAAACTTACATATTGACAAAGCAACCTATTAAATGCACACTGGTCCTTGTTATTTGGTCCATTATTCTTCATATGCAGAATTTTTTGCCTTAATTACTTTATGCTCCCCTTTTAAATTTTGAAAATTATATTTTTTTCACCTTTAGGTAATACATGCTGGCAATGAGACATACATTCACCATTGCCATTCCAATAAATTCTTTTCTAGGAGCGTTGTCAATCCTCAAAGTAGACTTGTGAAACAGTAGTTGACTGTTCAAAGCTGCTTCATAGATGGAAATACCCTATCCTCAATGAAAGCTTGTTTAGAATTAAGGTGCTTAGATACTTGATTTCCATCAGTCTGTACTGATTCAGGTCAGCCTTGAAAGGCAGGGGTTCTAAACTTTTTTTTAGAAATCTAACAATGCTGAAAGGTTTCTATTGGGATTCTCATAATGTACCCAACTCCTGTCATTTCAGCTCTAGTATTATTTCTGTCCCGGCATATGAAAGTTGGAAATCTACCAACGCCACCAGCAGATGCCTAAACATGTTTTGAAGCAAATGCTTCAGGAAAACATGAAGTACTAAAATGGAATGGACTTCTAACAAATGCCAAAAGCCATCAGAGAGGTCCATAACTCCTTATCTCTAGACTTAAGTTGGAAAGAGAATAATCGTATCTGATATTGTAGTTAAAACAGATCTCTAGTATCTGCTGTGTCAGGAGAGCTACTAATCAACAACCAGGAGGCCCTACAGCATATGTGGGATGCACAGATGTGCCTGGATGTTAAGAGTTGCTCAAAGGGAACCTATATGAAACTTTATGACACACAAGGCATATGAAGAGGGAAAGATAGGAGCATGAAACCTTTCTTGTGCTGTCAGGCCAAAACAGAACTGGAACTTTTTGCATCACAACAGTCAGGCTGAATTTAGCATTGTTTCAACTTCAGTGAAATTGAATCAGAAATTATGTGAACATGACTTCTGGTCTACGTGTAGTAACACCCACTTACTATATTCCACTTAATAGTTTTCTTTAGGACTGAATTCATAAAGCACTGTTGAGTTATGTTAAAAGAAAAGACAAATAGAGTAATTTTATCTCACTCAGCCAAATGAAAATATAGTTGTTTATGCACATTTGCACACCATACAAACATGTTCTGATGTACCTTGTCATTTTTGATACTAGTTTTGATTGAACAGATAGCTCAAAATAAAAAGCATCAGCTTTGAGAAATGGTATTCCTTGGATCAAATGCAGCAAAGTTACATTGTTAAATTATAAAGTATATGCATAGGCTTTTTCACCAGAACTTAGAAAAAGAAAATCATAAAAACATTAATGAATTATTATTACTGGTGAAGTCAGCTTGCCCAAAACAATTTCTGTCAATGTTAATTTTTTACTTCCTTTGTGGCTTGTCCTGTGTTAGTGAATACACTCAATAAGATTTCTACCTGAGTGGCTGTGAATGTGGTTTGGCTCTGATTATAGTTACTGTAAAAAGTTACAGGTTAAAGACAGAAACACTGGGAGGTGGTGCTCTAGTAAGAAGAAAGGAAAAGTTGAGAGCACAAGAAAAAAGGAGGATGGGAATAGGAAGACAAACTTGACAGAGGGCTTGCAGTGGACCAGGGTATTTGGAGCAGGCAAACAGACACGACTGACCAGAACCTGTGAGAGTGAAAATCAAGACTGGAAACTGGAACATTTGGTTTTCCTTCTAGATTGTTCATATTCCCATTTACTTGGTCCTTTATAGATAGATAGATTTCACACACATATACAGAAGGATTTTGTTTGCTTTTTCACTCTGAGTTACAGTAGCACTGTCACATGTGGCATGCAATATCAATGAAATGCTGTACATCAAATTTTAAGGCAAGCAATATCCTGCATATTGTGCTACCAAGCTCATTTATCTACTGCTAAGCCATCTGAATTATTTACTGTCAAACTATATTATAGATATTTTCTTGACAAATTGAAGAAATCAGCAGTTAGTCTGACTGAATTACAGAAATGCACCTTTTTTCTCCAAAATTTACTATACTGAGAACTATTCTGATACCAGCTTGTGCAGCTTGTAGTGTATACACGATGTTGTGTTTAAAATATCTCTCCAAACCTCCGCAGTCATCTCAGAAATGTAACTGACATAATTGTTAGTAGATTTTTAAAACATAGCTGAAACACAGCTGTAGTCTGTACTAAATGCTGGATTGAATTAGGAGGATTTTAGTAAAATGTGTTTCTTTATAAAGTGCATTTTTGACCATGGAGAGATTTGCAAGGTACTCACTAGGAAGACAACAGGCTCAACAGGTCAATGCTCTGCCTAGCTGAGGTCATTCCTTATTCTCCAAGGGTTTTAAAAGTCTCTCTTAATAATCCTTAGTGGAGATAATGACACTTTTTGACACTACTTTTATCGGTCCACAGAATAATACTTCAGGACTGTATCTAGGAAGTGGAGGGTATATGTTTAGTACCCTATGCTGTTTTATTATGGCGGCTGCAGAGCAAACAATCTTAACTGGGGACTCCCACATGCCCACTGAACGCCCTGAATACCAACTTCATATGTGCCTTAATTGCCATACTAGGGCTGAGAGAGCTTTCTCACTCTAAAAAGAAGTGACAATCCATTACTTCACCCTAAGATAGACTGGAAAAAACATGGAAATTGAGAGCATTTCCACAGGAATGCTAAACACTATCTTTACTGTAGTATGTATTTCATATATGCTGCCTTTTTCACTACCGTGGTAGGCAAGAAATTGATTCAAAAGATGCAGGAAAAGCAACTTCACACACAGATTGCAGGCTAAGTAGGAGGGCTCACATCAGCATTTTCAAAAATGACAACATTCTCACTTGTCAATGTGTGCAGTAACAGTGAGAAATCCATCTGGCAGAAGATAACTGTGAAGTTAGTAGAAAATGGATTTCATAGTTTGTATGAAAATTTTAAACTCTTGTGTATTCCCTCCATATTGAAAATAATTTTCAATGAGGAATAAAGAAAATGTAGTAATATGAAATATTTGCATTTGTAATTGTGATGGGTTAACCCTGGCTAGATGCCATGTTCCTATCAAAGCCCTTCTATCACTCCCCCTCAACTGGACAAGGGGAGAAAAATAGAGATAAGGACAGGGAAACATCACTCACCAATTACCATCACAGGCTAAACAGACTCGAGTTGAGGAAATGTTCATTTTTTACCAATCAAACCAGTAGGATAATGAGAAATAAACCCAAATCTTAAAAGCACCTTCCCCCCCACCCATCCCTTCTTCCCAGGCTCAACTTTACTCCCAATTTCTCTACCTCTTACCTCCAGTAGCACAGTGGGATGGGAAATGGGACATGACCAGTTCATCACTTGTCTCTGACACTCCTTCCTCATGGGGTAGACTCCTTACATGCTTCCTCTTCTCCAGCATAGGGTCCCACCCATGGGAGACAGTCCTCCACAAATTTCTCCAGTGTGAGTCCTTTCCACAGTCCATAGTTACTTAAGAACTTCTCCAGCATCCCTTCCACAGTGTGCAGTCCTTCAGAAACAGACTGCTCCAGTGTAGGTATCCACAGGGTCGCAAGACCTGCCAGCAAACCTGCTCCAATGTGGACTTCTCTGTCCACAGTCCACCAGTCCTTCCAGAAGCCTGCTCCAGCATGGGCTTCCCATGAGATCACAGTCTTCTTCAGGCACATCCACCTGCTCTGGTGTGGGGTACTCCACAGGCTGCAGATGGATATCTGCTGCACTGTTAACTTCCATGTGCTGCAGGGGGACAGCCTGTCTCAACATGGCCTTCAACATGGGCTGCAGGGCAATTTCTGCTCCAACACCTGGAGAACGCCCTCCCCCTCCTTCTGCACTGACTTTGGTGTCTGCAGAGTTTTTTCTCTCACATATTCTCATTCCTCTTTGCTGCTGAACTTGCAACTGTGCAGCAGCTTTTACCCCTTCTTAAATACGTTATCACAGAGGTACTATCACCGTCACCAATGGGCTCAGCCTTGGCCAGTAGTGGATCTGTCTTGGAGTCAGCTGTTATTGGCTTTATTAGACATGGGGGAAGCTACCCATATCTTCTCACAGAAGCCATCTCTGTAGCCATCTGCTATCAAAACCTTGCCATTTAAGTCCAATACAGTAGTCATCTACAATAGTTAACAATAGCATTTTAGAATTTCTTAGGGCTTTTTAATATTTTTTTTAATATACATCATACTCACATTTCTGTGATATCTAAAAATCCCTCCACAAGTCACTGGTCCAGCATCCCTCCTGAAAACTAGTGTCTCTTCTCACTGCCAGTGGGGTTATCTTGTGTCTTTTTATGCTATCATCTGATGGTTGTTTTATCACATCTGCTTCCAGATTATTCCATCTCTCTTCAAAACTGTCAGCTCTTGTGACCCGAGCATTATTTTGATACCTGTATCATATATATGCCCTAACAGTTTCTCCTCTGTGATGAAAATATGCATACAGTAATAACAAATAACAAGCAACAAGGCCTCCTCTCTGCTCCTGGATTTCATGCATGAGATGCAGTTGGCTGATCTATCATCCGCTGTCAAGATCAGTAGAGACTGGAGCTTCTCTGCACTTAAAGATTCAGTCCTCCTTATGGAAAACCATACAGAAAAGGAGAAAAAATATTTTAGGATTAAGTGGTGAGTTCCCTTTCACATGTAACAGTGTGTGCCTCTATGTCTTACCCCTGTTCACAGAACAGAGTTTGCTGACTGAGTCTCATTTGGTGAAGCAGGATAGAGCTGACTGGTCCTCCTGTTACTGCCACCAATATTTTCGTAAGCAATTCTGTTAAATTTATTTTATTAATAATCTTTGAAATAATTTTAATTAATTTCCCATTGTATCAAGGCATTTCAAGCATGTGTCTACCTTTAAGCAAATGATTAGCTGCACTACATTCAAAGGATGACTAATCACACTCTAAAAAGGCTTAAATGTTTCTTTGAACCTAACCGTAATTTTTACACTACAATAACAACTGTAAGTGGTACTGTTCTCTTTACAACAGTCTGAGAAAAACATTCTGCAAGAAAAGGCTCGAGGTATTTAATTATCAGGCTTTTCTTCACATTATTAGAGAAAAAGATTGGTCTTGAGTTCTCCATCTGCACAGATTTCCTGTGACATGCAGCTACTTAGAGTCTAGCTTTTAAATGTTGATCCCATACATACTAATATCAGTGGAGCTCTATAACCAGATGAACCAGACTGCAGCTTGTCTTAAAATTCCCTTTAAAATGTTAGCAGCATTATGTAGAAAAACTTCAGTAAAATTTACTGAAAAGCTATTGCATTTTCATGCTTGCTAATTAAGTATTTTTACATTATGAAATTACATCCCATACTCACATTTCAAAGCAAGAAAAAGCATGAAATCATTTAGCCATGCACATAAAGGCATACAAAGGTATCTGCATTGACAATACTATATGTAGGGATATGGCTTTCTTGCTATGGTGGTAGGCAAACAGCATGATTTAATTTTTGTTAGTTATCCAACAATTCCAGCAACATGCTCCAAGTGAATCAAATAACCCATCCTTAACACTTGCCTGCCTTTAAGTATTTGTAACATATTATGTTTTAAAAATAGGTTTCATTAACCTTGCATAGAACCTACACTTGGAAGTCACCCTTTTTTCAAGGTTGCATTTATTTGGATCTTGTTACATTGACAAGGTTACACAATTGCACTGTTGCCGTACAGTTTGGAAGGGAACACTCCTGTGGCCTCATTAAAAGGATTCTGAGCTTTCACACCAAAGCCTGATTTTATAGTCATGGTATTAAAAAAAAAGTCTTGCCTAAAGAATATACCACTGCTTTGTTGATTTCCCCTTAGTCTGCCTCTTTGAAACTCTATCCATTCTTTTTCTCTCACAATGTATACTTAAATGCAGTTTTATAAGACCCTCGATAATTAGCTATACCATTCTTTTGCAGAAACAGTAAAGCACAGTTTCCAGCTATTTTTTCATACCCTGCAAACCTCTCAACCACACTTTGAAATGAAAATAACTTCCTTTGCACCCTCAGCCTTCACTTTATACATCTTTGCAGCACATAGGCAAAAAGATCCTCCTTGTCTATACCACAGTGCATTTGAAGGTGTTATCCAAATCTTAGCATCACACCCCTGCTTTAGCTATTTGCTCATCTGAGGCTGCCTGGGAACACACGTGCTTGAATGCACAGAGTCCAATTCAAACACATATTTAATAACAAACTCACTGCGTTCAAGACTGTGTACCCTTACATCAAAAAGTGTATCTTTGTTTCTTCAGTATCCACCTGAATACTGAAGATGGACTATAGTGCATGAGCATTAGAGAACTACCACAAGAAGGAGAGTGCCTATCATCAGAGACTCCTCAAAGAAGAAAGAAGATTTTTTTGCTCACTTCCTATTGAACATAAGTTCCTCTGCAGCCAAGATACATGGGATCAGGAGGAAGAATAAGGTTGTTCAAAGTTGTGTAAGTGCAACCACGATCCTACTCTCACTGTCACACCAACCAGCTGGTGGAAAGGAAAAGGAAGGGGTTGTACATTGACTTCCTTTCACTGCATAAAAAAGATTGTGACAATCCATTTGTTGAAAGCTTCATGGTCTATTGTGGATGTGATATCCTTAAGTAATGATCAGGTATTGGATATTCTGTGGCTCCTGAATATATTAATAATTCGATGAAAATAAATAAATATACTTCAGAAAGTAAATATACGATTTTCCACAATTGAAATAAGTCCTCATGCTCTTCTATCCTTGTACTTCTATTCACATGGATTTCAACTGAAACAGAATTGGTCACTTGGTAAAGTTAACATGAGACCTTGGTCTTCCTGCTGTCCAATTCTTTAATGCATGAATGACTAAAATAAGGCTGTAACAGGCAGGCTTTCTCCTGCCTTTTTCCACCTCACTACTGAGGCAGGTACTGGCAGAAGGCATTAGTAAATAGTTCATAAATATTTCTTCCTTAAATCTGAGTTTTCTTGTTTAAATTCATCATCTTTTTTTTTTCCTGTAGAGTGAAACTGACCCACAACATCAGCCAGTAAGTAGTTAATCAATTCAGTTAAAAGAAATTTAGGGAAAGCTGAGTGAAGTAAAAAGTATGCTGGTGTTTATACAGGGCTAAATACACACACATACACAAGCACTAATGCACACAGTATAACAGGTATGTTCTGATTTAAAGTGTCAGAATGACAACCTCTTTAAATTCTTTTAAATGCTTCATAGCAGCAGAACCTGCCCATTTAGATATTCAGTGGCATGAAAAGTGCTAGCTGTTGGACAGATGAATAAGATTCATGTTGACAGCTGTTTAAAGCTCTTTTGGCTGCTATTTATAAAGAGGGGAGGAATACAAATCTGTCTATGTCAGCCTAGATGTTTTGATTCCACTATTGCAGGTGATGGTGGTAACCTATTACATGTGGTAGATGCTCAATAAATTAAGCATAGTGTCATCACCAAGGGGTACATACTCTATTTCAGCACAGACTGGCTGAAGCTGCTCTGAGAAGCGCAGTTCACAACCATTAGTGTACTCTTCTCTGTTTTTTTGGTTAGATCTTGACAGTTACACTGCAACTGTCACGTTTCAGTCCATCTCCCACAGTTTCTTTCATCTGCTTGGAAAGCATGTGTCAAAAGTACGTCTGAAAATTGTTAATTTCCTGTAGCCTATTGTTTCCATGATTTGCAGAAAATATCCTGATAGATCTTTGTGTCTAGGAAAGTGAAATTCAGTGATGGAAAGGATTTAATGATTTCTTCCTGCAAACAATGTTTTCCTGAGGTAGTACATTTACCTAAATGGATTTGCTTCTCATCTGTTTTTAAAATTTGCCACGCAATAGGCTTCCAAAACTTACTGTAGGTGACTATTTTATGCCAAGACATTTTTTACTGATATCCAGACTATATTTCTAATATATTTATTATTATTCTTTGAAATACTACCTTGTATTATGCTAAATACCTCCTCCTCCTTCTTACTGTATGCCCCCTTCTGACATTGCTAGCCCTAGTGAGTTTAGAGAACACAGCACATAAAGCATCTATTTTCACTAACAAATTGGGTCAGTTGCAGTAGGCATATTCTGCACTTATGCAACAAGAAATAGCTTGCCTTTCCTGTGATCATACCCATATAAAAACTAAATGCAACAGCAGCAAATACTGTCAATATATAGAGCTGCCACATGAGTTCACAAATTGATATGTGAAAATATCTATTTCTAAATGGAAAAAAGCCATTAAATCCTGTTCTTTGTCAGCCATATGCAAATACTTCAAACTTTTTTTTTTTTTTGAATTTTCCTGTTCTATCAGCCTATATGTGTATGTTTTACAATGCCCATAACCACAGTGTGTCAACACATTACATTTTGATATATAACTATTATTCACCAAATACGTGAATGGACATACTGGGTAACTTTCCTCACCAAGTGCTTCATGTGGACCTGGCTTTCATATTGGCTCATGGAATACTGAACTAGAGAAATAAAATCTCATGTACAAATAAGGGACTCATTTGCATAATCAAACAAAACCAAGAGCAATCTGGAAGAAAAGCAATAAATGTGTAATCACAACAAGGATTCAGGCCAACCAGTCATTATGAAGTCCTTCAGATTTGCCCTGAATCTAAGCCAAATTCCTATAATGCCTTCAATCTAAGTCATCTACCTGAAGTTATTCATTCTGGCTTCACACAGAGGAATTTGTTGTTCAGTGTGATCATGGTGTTAGAGTTTGGCAGCAACCTGTCTTGCTCAGCAAAGTTTATTAGGAATAGGAAATTCTAAAACAAGGGAAGGAAACAATTATGTCTAATTTGGTGTAAATTTGCCCGTTTTGAAGAGGGAAATGCTCCTGAAAATAAAATAATAATAAAAAATAGGTTCAGGCATGTGGCTTTCTAATTTTATTTTTATCTTTAATATAGAAGTGTCTCTGCACTGCAGGTTAGTAAAATGAATGTGTAGAGTTCTGGTTTGGCAGTAATTGATCTAGCTAGTCATCCTGGAACTGGTTAAAAGGCCTCAGCATGAGGAGCTGTCTGAAACTGTTTCACTCCACTATTGTGCCAAATTAATGCATTTATACTGCTTTTGAGACTCAAGCTGCACAGAGCTACCTGGACTCATTAAACCATCTGATAAGATCCCTGCCCTTGACACCTGCTTGTCACAGGGCAATTAAAGCTCTGAAACCAAAAGATCAATTTGCACAGAAATCATGTTTGAATCGGCATGAGGAATATTGAGTTCTACTATCTCTTTTCATAGAATCATAGAATCATTAGGGTTGGAAAGGACCTCTAGGATCTTTGAGTCCCATCTTCATCCTAACATTTATCTGTCCATTAGATCATAGCCTCAAGTGCTACGTCCACTTGTTTTTTAAACACCTCCAGGGATGATGACTCCACCACCTCCCTGGGCAGCCTGTTCCAATGCCTAACCAGTCTCTCAGTGAATAATTTCTTCCTAATATCTAATCTAAATGTCTCCTGACGCAGCTTGAGGCCATTTCCTCTCATTTTATCATTAGTCATTTGGGAGAATAGACGAACACCAGCCTCAGCCTCACTACAACCTCCTTTTAGGCAGTTGTAGAGAGCAAGGTCTCCTCTCAGTCTCCTTTTCTCTAGACTAAACAACTCCAGTTCCCTCAGCCTCTCCTCATAAGGCATGCTTTCCAGACCCCTCACCAGCTTCACTGCCCTTCTCTGGACCTGCTCCAGCACCTCAATGTCCTTCTTGTACTGTGGTGCCCAAAACTGGACACGGTACTCAAGGTGCAGTCTAAAAAGTGCTGAGTACAGGGCACAGTCACCTCCCTACTCCTGCTGTTCACACTGTTTTTGATACAGGCCTTCTTGGCCACCTGGCCACACTGCTGGCTCATGTTCAGCTGGCTGTCAACCAGCACCCCCAGGTCCCTTTCTGACAGGCAGCTTTCCAGCCACTCCTCCCCAAGCCTTTAATGTTGCCTGGGGTTGTTGTGACCGAAGTGTATGGCCCGGCACTTGGCCTTGTTAAACCTCATTCCATTGACCTCAGCCCATCACTCCAGCCTGTTCAGATCCTTCTGCAGAGCTTTCCTACCCTCAAGCAGATTGACACTCCCACTTAATTTCGTGTCATCTGCAAATTTACTGAGGGTGCATTCAATCCCCTCATCCAGGTCATTGATAAAGATATTGGCAAGGTCCTGCGCCAGCTCCCTCAGCACCCTTGGGTGGATCCCATCCAGCCCCATACACTTATGGGTGTCCAGTTGTCTTAGCAGGTCTTTCACTACTATTTCCTGGATTGTGAGGTGGTTATTCTGATCTCCATCCTTATCTTCCAGCTCAGGGGACTGAAAACCATGAGGATAACTGGTCTGACTATTAAAGACTGAGGCAAAGAAGGCATTAAGTACATCAGCCTTTTCCTCATCCTTTGTAACAATGTTTCCCCTGCCAATTTGTCTTATGACACATGGGGACAACCTGCTCCTGTGTCTTTAAGAGTTCCTTCTTGAAAAAAGTCCAGCCTTCCTGGACCCCTTTGCCCTCTAGGACTGTACCCCAAGGGACTTTCTCAATGAGTTTTTCCATATAGAAATGGTATTACAACTATAATTTCTGATTTTATTAGTAAGGCTTTAGTTTCATGAAAATGGTATCTTGCTTAATACAATAATGCACACAGTCACATGCAGGCATCCTTCACACGCTAATTGACCCCTCACTGCATAGCTGCCACTTTTCCAGCCACCAGAGACCGTGGGTGGTAGCACCTGTGTACCACCTGGCTGGTAACTGGGGACAGGCTCCCACACCAGTGATACAGGGCAGCTGTCACTGACAACACAGATGTCTCTCTGGCAGACTTCAGTGTTTAAAAGAGCACCATGCAGATGCCTCCACATCACATCTGTTGCCTCCAGACTATAACAGGGCCTTAGAGATACAAAAGTAAAAAAACAAACCTGCAAACACAAGCAAATGTTGAATTCAATTTAGCACTTGCCAGTGATTTCACAGTTTCCAACTTAAATACTCCATTGAAAGACTCTACATAGCACACGGACAAATTCTTACCTTGGTTTTGTACTGCTGTAGGCCCACAAGATTACAACTGCATGACTAAGAAATAATTAGGAAGCAAACATGACAATCATTTCAGTTAGCTGCATCTGTGTAGAAATTCAACATTTATTAGCTAGTCATTCATGATCCCTCTGTAACAGTCAGTGAACAACCATTCCCTAAGAGTATTTAATCCAACCCTGCAATTGGTGTCTAATTTACAAGACTCGTCCTTTCACTACTCATAGTCTTGCTCGGATCAAATGCCAAAAATTATCTGGTGAAATAGTAAAATCTGGTGATTTAAACTTTACTCTTGTACAATTACTGCTGGAACCTCTTAGAATGGAATCTTCACATGTAATAACATTTCAGAATAAAGTAAAATATTGTTTATAATAATAAAACCTATTTCGTGAAGACTACAATTTGATTTCATGATCAGAAGAAGGGAACAAATTAAATTTGAAGAGTTGCTGATGACTAGTTAAGAAATATAAACAGTGCGTTAAATAAAATCCAGTCATGGGGAGTTTGTTTACAGATAGTTTTAATCCTACAGGAAGAAAACAGTAAATAAGATTTCATATCACTTCTTTAAAGTATGCCAGTTCTAAACAGTGGCTCTTCCCCCCTGTCAGATCGTATCTTTTCTTCAGCTGCTATTGTTATATAGTCTTATAAAATAATTTAGCCTGGAAATGACTTTGAGAGGTCAGGTGGGAGTTTTGAATATCCCCAAAGATCAAGGTTTCAGAGCTGTTCTGTGCATCTGTTCAGTGTTCTACCACCCTCATGGGTGAAGAATTGTTTCCTTATGTCAGGTCAGAATTTCCCTTGCTGAAAAAGGCAGCTGCTGCCTCTCATGCTTTCACTCTGCAGCTTGAGAATAGTGTCTCTTGTGTTCTCGGTAGCTTC
This sequence comes from Ceryle rudis, assembly GCA_033439905.1. Lineage (NCBI taxonomy): Eukaryota > Metazoa > Chordata > Aves > Coraciiformes > Cerylidae > Ceryle > Ceryle rudis. The sequence goes on from JAAGNO010027906.1 coordinate 24,327, forward strand.
CTATTAGCAAATTGAAGATATCACTAAGTTCCTCCTCCGCCTACTCCCCTCCAAATTCAGCAAATGCAACTTCCTCACCCCCTCCTTGTATGTCATTTTCTTTAGCTCTGAACATCTTAGTGGCCATGCACTGAGCTCTCTTCAGTTCCTCTCTTAGAATGGGTGATAGTAGCAACTCTGAATGTGGGGCTCCAGATGTGGTCTCATAACTGCCAAATAGAGGTGACTAATTCCTTCTCTCAGCCTGCCAGATGCACTTTTACTAATGCAGCTCAGTAAGTAGCTGTTCTGTATTGTCAAGTGGAGTAATTCAACCACTGATGCAGGACTTCATATTCATATGAAGTTGGGGTTAACCTATTTTCTCCATCTTCTTGAGATTGATCTGAATGGCAGACCAACCCTGATGCATTTCAGCACTCCCCTCAGTTTGTTGTGACCCACAAATTTATTGAGGATGTATTTTTTACCACAATCCAAACTACTAATGAATGTCTTATACTGTATAAAGTCCATTAACCCTTGAGGAACACCACTGATAGCCAGCCACTTAATAAAGAATTCACCCACTTCCACTTCTGTCTGAGGATCCATCAGAAGTACCTACCATTACACTTCCCTCACTGGCCTTCCATGTGATCCTGACTGTAAATTGTTGACCACCTTTTTGCCCATTTCATAATGAGGCTCTGGGCAAGTAAGTTGCTCAAAACTATACCCATAGCTACTCTCCTCTTAAAGAGCTTGTATCCATCCAAGCACTCCAGACATTCACACTGTACCACCATACTATCATGTTCCTTCCATGTTACTATCATGTTTTCATTATCATATCACTATCACTGTGCATAAACTCTCAATTCCTGTTATGGTGGTCTGGATATTTTTCTTGTATAGATCAGTGATTTTTGAGTACTTTTTAATTCAAAGGGTATTTAAACTTTCTGACGGTCTGTGAATTGCCATGTCACTTACTGACTGTGGAGAAAAGGTGATGATAACTTTCTTAGCATTTATAAAACATTTCACTGGTACAAAATTGTAATTTCACAGCCGTTATTAAGTCTCTCTAATCTGCAATATTTATTTGGTTTATTTGCTCAGTGACAGCCTGAGAATAACTGTGGCTATGTAACTTTTTTTTGTAGGGTCTTCCTTTTAGCTTGCTAATTTTGGTCCTAAGGACAAAAACATCAATACTGTCTGTTTAAATAACTGCATCTCTGAATAACACTTTGGGAAAATAGGAGGTTTATGTTTCCTCAATTTACTTCATAATTTTCTCAATAACAATCTAATACATTTGAAAAGGTCAATAATTATCACATAGATGTTCTGTTGTCATAATGGCTCCTAGTGTTATCACATATTTCACTGTGATTAACTAGGCTTGAACAATTGTCTTGTATTAGTATGAACAGGGGTCTAAATATCTTCATATTTCACTTGTCTTCAGTTAGAACTCTCTTCAGCAGTCTTGAATTGGAGACATCACTTTAGGAAAGGGAATTGCTCTCACTCGCATTATTCAGTATGCTACAAGAATAACAAGTGTTAATGTTGATAATTAATGCCAACAATAAATTCTCAGTCAACTTCATTTAAAAAATAAACTCCTGCAAGGGAGTCATATCTATCATTTTATTATTCATAAAAGGAAAATTGTGTCAGCTCAGTTTGTATCTGTCAAATTATACAGGAAGAGAAAGCAAAGCATGTTCTGCCTCAAAAACCTTAAGGTCTATGTCTTTTTTCCTGTAGACGCTATTGGACGTATGTAAAGTCAAAGAAGTTATGAATTAGCTCTGTGGAATGAATGATGGGAGTTCAAGCATGCTAGGGATACTGCCTAAGCAAACAAACCCACTATGTAATAAAAAAGTGCTCATATGTTATAGATATTTATATATATATGCAGGTATATTTATTTATTTGTGTATAGATACTAATGTAGATGATATCCTTTCTGGAATATCACTTTGAGTTCTTAATTTTAAAGAGAATTGTAAGGATATAGGCTTATTTTCTCCTTTTATTTTATTCTATTTTTACCAGATCTAGTCCCAAATTTCTGGCCTGTTTTCATCTTCCTCCCCCTCCTTTCCAGAAATCCCATGTATGAGTGCATCGAAATTTCATTTACACTTCCCTTCCCCCCAGCTCCCCATCCTCCCATTCCCTGAATTAAACAAATCAGGGAAATGCTGTTTCAGCAGCTCATGGTCTGCATTGACCTAAATGCTATCTGGGATTCTGGCATGGCATGGGTGAAGGAGACGCTGTAGCTGCTGCTGTATCAAGCTGGTAGGCAGGATGAGGTACTTCGGTGGCTGGGATAAGGAGGTTAAAGATAGTAAGCAAACACCCTTTCTTGCTGATTTTTGGCTGCTGCCACTCTTGTCTTGCCACAGAGGCAGCCCAGATTATTGTGACAGATGTAGAAAACTCTATCATCCTGAAGTGTAACACTTCAGTCGTGTATCTCCTGCCCTTACCTATACTAAGCAAAGCAATTAAATTTTGGTTAGACTCTTTGGAAAAAAAAAGAATGCAGAACAGTTATTTGAAACCTGCCATTTTAAGGGAGTTTGGATTCCTGGATCTTTCCAAGGATAGGTCACAAGATTCCTTACTTGTCTCTTTCATACAGACAACCTCACAGCAAGAGGATTTCAGAGGTCTCATGTATTCTCACTCAATTAGCAAACTGTTCTTTCATCTCATCTGACTTTGAGCAGTATGGATGACTTTGCCAGAACTTTCAAGAGTAATATAAATTTTGCCAAGTGCAAGTCATTAGTATTCAAAGCTATGTTATCAGCTCTACTAGCTGGCAATCGTCTCTCTTGTTAACAAAAGAAAAATTATTAAAGAAGAAATAAAGAGCTGAGTTTTTGCTCATTTGTTTGTTTGGGTTTTTTTTAAAAAAAAGAGCTTGATTTTGGGCTTGCTACAAACTCCACAGATTTATCAGTCCTTCTTTGTGTTGACCAGCCCTTGCCTCTTTGTATGCTGCCTGTTGTTGGGAGTGACTGCCTGGAGAGACAGTACATTGTGCTCAGCCCCTCCTGTGAGACAGAGGTAAGGCTGACTGAAGCAGGGCTTCTGGAATTAACCAAGAGCATAGCAATGATCTTTCATGCCTTCTTTCAAATTTCAAAACAAAAGGATAGCAACATACAAAGCAGAATAAATTTCATATTTATAAATTTGAAGTATTGCATATTAATCAGTTCATCTGCTCCAAATAAAAAAGCAAAGCCTCGATGTAAAACAAGAAGAAAATCTCCTCAGAGCTCGCTGTGCAGAAACAAGCATCTAAAAAACAGTGGTCAATAGTAGGGAAATGGCTTCAGTAACACTAAATGAAATGATAATGAGATTTTACCTATAATACAGGCTTTAGGACCAATTGTCCTGTATTAAGAAAATCATTGCCACACCAGAGGTGAGTAATAGAGGTTAGCTAGAAATTGACAAAACACTAATACACTAATATGAAAATGGAGACAGAAGATCAGGGTCACTTAGCCAAGGAAATAGGTGCATAAGAAGGAAATTATTTAAGAATAGCTGAAGCTGTGAAAGGCAGACATTGTTTGCTCTCATTTGTAATGACATAAAAGCAACAGGACCGTATAATAGACCTGAAAAGGAAAGAATAGGAAATTAATAAAACATACTTGTTGCCAGAGAAAGGGAGCAAAATAAAGAAACTGGAAACTAGAAATTTGTAAAAACAGTAAGAATGGGAACTGTCTACAGAGATAATGGTAATACAAGCAGCATTAATTGGTGAGGTTTGCTAAATTTTCTTAAGTTTCCTGTCTCTTGTTAATTTTCAGGTTAAATCTCCTGCTTAACACTGGCATGAGACTAAAGGCAAGAACAGGTTATGTCATGCTATCTACTACAGGCTTCCCAGTCTTCCTTTGAAACATCTTTTGCTAGCTCCCGTTCGAACAGGAAATTAGATCTGAAGTTGAAATTTGATCAAATTTTTCCAGTCTTGTAATTCTGCCTTATATCTTACCACTCTGAGATAAACTATTCAAAACTATCTGAGAATCTGTCTTCTCAGAAGCATAAAGTTAAAGGAACAAAAGACAAAATAGCTATACACAAACTTTCAAATATGATTGATTCTTTTATAAGTCAACTAAAAGTCTTCTTATAAGTTTGCTTTTCATTGCAGAAAAAAAAGATGGAATTTGAAGATTCTATTCTATAAAGCCCTCCAAAGAGCATCACAGTGCTGTGCAATAATCTATAACTGTATTTTCATTGTAGATATCTTTTATTTTATAGTAGCATTTTATATTCCCTTGAGTCATGAATCAAGCACCATAGGCAAGATTCATCTGCTGAAGATGAAAAGAAGCAGACAACACCCCCCTGGAGTCCATAGTTGATATTCTGCTTCAGTCATAGAAATTGAGTAGTTACCTTTCCAGAATGAAGACAGCTTATTTAGCACTATTATGCACAATTATTCTCTCTTTTAAAGTAAAACTGACAGATCAAAGTCTTTGTCAGTTCTTGTGAGATGCAATTTGATATATGTGTATACCTGTGTGTGTTTTGAATCACTTTTTGTCTACAAGCAGGACAATGTTTAGAGTAAAATATTTATATCTTCTTAAGTCAAGACGGTTTTACTTCTATTTCCTCTTTATTTAATCAGATACAGTTTAGACTAATATATTAAAAATGAGAGGTTTCATAAATCACTATCAGATGTAGCCTCGGTCAGATTTATTATAATTTCTAACACTTGGTTAAAGAAATTAATGCTTTTGCTAATAGTCCAACAAGTAGGTCTGTCAGCCCACAAGCATGGTTATTGGAGCTGCCTTGGGACTTCCAGTTCTTAAGCCAGCTGGAAAAGGGGCTCTCGTACAGAAAATATTCTGAGACTCTGGGAAAAGATATATAGAGTGCACTGTGTCTTTGTGTTCCCTGAGCAGCTGCTTACAGAGTGCTAATGCAATCTCCAAGGAGTCTGTTTGCCATTTCACTTGTAGGGTGACTGCAACTATCACAGCTGCTTCAGTGAGATAAATAGAGGGGAAAGGGAGGGTACTGAATAAGTTAACCCTTCAGTGATATAGCTGGAGTAAGTGCAGAAGTAGACACAGACACTGCAGACACAGAAAAATGCAGAAGGCTTCTGAGTGGACTAGTTGTTGTGGGAAAACAACCTCTCTAGAAATATACATTCTAATTTATGATATTGTGTGAAAAATGACATATTTTCAGTACTTATATGCTCAGAGATATGTTTACTTACATGGCAGCTGGTGCACCATGTTTTAGTGTGGAAAGAAAACTGCACAACCTGAAGAGTTCATCTCTGCATTCAAAAATTATTTTGGATTAAAATACAAATAATTTGGGAAAAAACAAAGCAACACCAGCAAACTTAAAAGATACTTTAAAGTCTGTCATTGTCTACTATGGTGAGATGTTTGGATCTAAATAAAAAAAGAAAAAGAAATGTTTTATAACTAATTCCATGCACTTTGAAGAGCTTCTGATTTATAATTATGACCTCACTAGAACAGAGAGCTTGGACTACTTTCTGTAGCGTGTTTTGTTCTCCACCCAGGATCCTAATGTACAGTACAAAGAATCAATTAGTCGAAAAATTTGTTTTCCTTTGCTAGGCAAGATTTGTATCATTTAAATCAATTCAACATTTTGTGAAAAAATGTCTCCCACCTTAGTTTTTGGATGTCAGAATCATACTCAAAAGCATATTTTTTAAACGTCATATTAAAAATATATCATGTTGGTGATTCAGAAGGCCATTAATGATTAGAAGAATTTACTTCACAGCATAACTGGTCATCTGCTATAGAAATAAAACTCTATAAATGCTCACTGAAGAACTCTTAGTGTTGCACACAGTGCTGACCTTAATCATCCTGGAATGGTCAGAAAAGGGCAATGAAGCTGGTGAAGGGTCTGAAGGACATGTCTTAGAAGGAGCAGCTGAGGGAACGGGGATTGTTTAGTCTGAAGAAAAGGAGGATGAGGGGAGACCTTATTGCTCTCTACAACTACCTGAAGGGAGGTTGCAGTGAGGTGGGTGTTTGTCTCTTTTCCCAGGTAACTAGCAATAGTACAAGAGGAAATGTACTTAAATTGTGCCAGAGGAGGTTTAGGCTGGATATTAGGAAAATTTTCTACACTGAAATAGTGTTGAGGCATTGCAACAGGATGCCCAGGGAAGTGGTGGAGTCACCATACCTGGAGGTGTTCAAAAAAGGTGTAAACGTGGCACTTTGGGACATGGTTTGGAGGTCATGATAATGGTGGGTAGGCAGTTGGACTTGATGATCTTAGAGGTCTTTTCCATCCTTGATGATTCTACGGTTCTAGGATTTGATCTTCCATCACAGGAAAGGTGTTTTCTCTGTCTTTTTAAGAGCTTCAGAGCTGTTATAAGTACCTGTCAGGGAGTTACAAACAAAAGTCCCAAATCAAGAGAATCCTCTCAGCTTTAAAGTTTAAATAAAAGATTGAAGAGGGAATTTCTGAATTAAACAACATTTTGAAACATGTTCTTGCTTCTAGATCTTGTCTATGTATGGCATCATTTGCATTTGATTCTTTCTAATTGATCTTTTCTTCTTCCTGCTCATAATAGCTAACACTCATTTGTAATACAGAATCAGTGGTTAAACACTTGTTTCCTCATGCTCAGGTAATGCAGGAGAGATTTCAACCACAATCTTACACATATCTCTTGGAAAGACTCTAAACCAGTGACTACCCTATAACTGTTATCAGTCAATTTTGATAAAGAAAGCTTCATGTCACCATTGTCCCAATCCCTGGGATTAAAAAACACAATAAAAATTGTATATGCACCTATTTTGAAGAAAAAAAAATTAATCATTTTGCCACCTAATAATCTAAGGGAAATAGAACAGGCTAATCATAGTAAGTACATTTTGTTAACACTTGCTGGTACTGACAAAGTGGGTAGGACACATTTTAGTTGATGGTGTAAACTTATCTCCTTCCAAAAAACCCTAATGTGTAAAGCAAGAAAAATGAATGGTAACTGTTACCACTCTCCCTTGTGCACCATATATCAGAGTATAAGCAGAGAAATTTACTGCTCCTTTTCTCTAGGAGATAGAAGAGATATTTTAAGAACACAGCAGCAAAAAGCCAACAGGTAGACATGATCACAGCTGTACATCAGGCTAGAGAACTTTTTCCACCACAGAGATCCCCAGTGAATAGCCCTTCATTCAGGACAGTTAGGCTTTTCAAGTGTAACAACTACTTTGTGATCAATGAATGATGAGTTGAACCAGGCATTGCAAGCATGAGTGGCTTCAGTTAACGAGTAAGTATTTTCTGGAGCCAGCAGACTCAAATCTACAGACTTCCACTTTAACATAAATGACTGAATTCAAAGTCTGATACTGGTATAAGATATTTAAAGTTAGCTAGTGACAAAATGCATTATCAGTAGTAAAGATACTGCATATACATTTTGATTACAGAATGTATGTGACAAGTATGCTGCAAAATAATTCTTATAAGAATCTGGATGTTTCAAACCAGTCAGGTATTTTCAAAATAGTGTTGTCAGGCTATCTGGGTTAGATTCTTGGCTGATGCAAACTGTCGTTCCTTCACTGAAGTCAACAGCTTCATACTGACTTAAACCTGTTGGGGATTTGGCCTTATGCCAGATTAATACAAATCATGTAAAGGATTAATTTTGTTTTCCAGGTGTCAAATATAATTTTTGGTTTAAGAAGATGGTCATGAGTCTGACAGGTTTTGACAATAAAAGTTAATTACAGGCAGCACAGTACAGAACAGAAGCATGAACATCTGATTTCTGCAAACTCTAGAGGCTGCATGGTTGTAAATGAAGCACAGTGAGGAATCATTCAGCCAAAATGCATGAGAGAATATCTCAATAATAAAGCTAACAACAAAATCATGTCTACACAGTTTAGTTGTCAAAACAAATTAAAAGAGTTTTAGCTAAGGCATATATCCCAGATTACAGACTTTTAACCTGGAATAGACTGGAAAACTGTTAGATGTTCTCTGTACTGGTCCACTGAAACATTTGTAGTTACTTTACTTGGAAACTTGAAAACAAAGGTGTTTTTTGTTGGTGAAGAAATATTAGTCTCGCTGAAGTAAACAATGGCTGACTGCTACTTTTTGTGAAAAGAGAACAGTGTGTGTCTTATTTTTTATTCCCTACTGTTATATGAGGCTGAATCAGTAGGTATCTAACCCACCAGCGTGTATCTTGGAAGAAGATGGTCTTAGGCATATTTTTATAAATTCAATGTGTGTTTCTGTATGTGTATACACACATGCACATGTATGCATGTGCACAGACATGTTACCTATAGAACCCCTTTGGTTTCAAAGCACTGGCTGGCAAGGGCAGTCATAAGCTAATGCAAAACCACAGATTCACCTATTTGGGCTCCCTTTCCACATATTTTTTAAAAAAACTAATATGTCACAGTAATACAGTCTAAAACTGTCCTCATCGCAGCCAAAAAAAACCCCCTCCAAATTATGTCAATGCTGCTTAAGGATAAATCAGCAAAGACAAACCTATGTATAAACAATGATACTTGGTTTATCTGACCACAAAGCCAAGTTTCATGGCCCTGAGGACACCAACAAGCCTCTATTGCCCTGACCAGCCTCACCCAGGGCTCCTTGACAGATGCTTCCTGCCCACAGGCCCAAGGGCTTAAACAGAGCAGAACTCTGCTGCCTGACAGCAAGGCAAACGAGACAAGGGGTATGCAGAAACTGCTCTGCACTATACCACCATCTATGTTGGGAGGGTGAGAGGAAAAGAGAAAATAAAATAGCAAAAGCAAAGTGTTACACATAATTTTTAGTAGATCTTTAGGGAGAGTTTCTTTAATATTCACACACCCTATCCTAGCCAAACCCAGGACAGATGGCCAGGATCTGAGGTCTGGACTAAGAGATAAAATCTAGTAAGCTAAGATCTAATACCTTCCAATCTGGAGGCTACATCTCTTGTAATACCAGGTTAGGAAGCCCAGAACACTGCAGATGTTTTGGGCAGCACTTATTCCTGATGAGCTGTTTCTCCTGTTAGGTCAGAGCAGACATATTCCCCCTTAATAGCTGTAAAAAAAACAGTACCCAGGGCATTCAATATTCCGGTGTCTCTCTGATCAGAAATTATAACCAGTATAGACAAAGCTGGGGGGGGGGTGGGGGGGTGGAGAGTGGAAGTTTAATCAAAAGATTTCTGTCTTTTGAAAAAAATGTTTTCAATTTTCTAAATAGTAGTTGTATGGAATGGTGTCCTTACAGATGTCTACCACCTGATAAAATGTGGCTCATAATGATAACCACATCGTACCTGCTTTGGAAGAACTGTAGCTAGGAAGGATGTTTCCTCCTGTGATTCAGTTGTTATCACAACTCAGTTATTTCCCTCAGCTCTTTATCATTTTATGCTAACTGCAGATGATTCACATTTATGATGATGTCATACTTATCTATCAAATTAATCAGATTTTTAAAGGTAAATAAAAATCTGTCATAATCTTTTGTCTTTTTCTTTCTTTTGCACTTTACTAACTGAAACAGAAGAAATTTTTTTTATTCTTTATTCAAATAGAAAATCTATTATTGAAGTATTCACATCTCTATGCACCTTTGCTTCTTATATTCTCTCTATATTTGCTGAAAAAGAGTAACTACAACAGAATACAGTGGATTTCTTTTATAACCATGTCTTTAGATTTTTTTTTCTTCATTTATGCTTCCATCTTTGACATTGATCTTGGAGTATAAAGGGTCTTAAAGAGAAGTTGAATATCATAGAATCATAGAATAATTTGAGTTGGAAATGATGTTAAAGATTATCTAGTTCCAAGCCCTCTGCCATGGCCAGGGAAACTTTCCACTAGACCAGGCTGCTCTGCCCTATCCAGACTGGCCATCCACATCTTCTCTGAGCAACCTGTTCCAGTACCTCACCACCCTCTTCAGTAAAGAATTTCTTCCAAATATATAATCTAAATCTACCCTCTTTCAGTTTAAAACTGTTACCCCTTGTTTTATCACTACACTCCCCGATAAAAACCCCTCCCCCTATTTTCTGTAGGCCCCTTTTAAATACTGGAAGTACACTATAACATGTCCCCTCAGCCTTCTCTTCTCCATGCTGAACAACCCTAATTCTCTCAGTTTGTTCTCATAAAGGAGGTGCTTCATCTCTCTAATCATCTTCATGGCCCTCCTCTTAACAGGCTCCAAACAGGATATATGTTGGTCCATGTCTTTGTCATGATGGGGGCCCCAGAGCTGGACACAGTACTCCAGATGGGGTCTTAGCAGAGCAGATCAGAAGGGGAGAATTACCTCGCTCGACCTGTTTGTCATGCAATTGCATTTCTGGACTCAAGTATTTTCACTCTAATATCCTTTTGCATTGCAAAAGCACAGTAATATGATCCCAGCATATGTGAGAAGTAATCTCTGTGAATCAAATTGGCTATGATATATGTAGAATACAATTTTGTATTATGCACTCATATGCCAAAAACATAGAGAACAGAACCTTTTAGTTTGCAAAATACAAAAATTATGTACTTCATATAATAATACTAATAAAAACATTGTTAATGCACAAAGATAGCATATAGTAGATTTTTCATTCCTCCCATGGAGTGATCACCAGAGTGGTTGCCAGAGTGGAGTAACTGTGGCAATGGATAGTGCAAAATGTGATCCAAGAGATTATATTTTTCCCTAAAGAAGTATTTCTCACTCTGTAAGAATTCTGAATTTTAAATTTACTTTTTCATCTAAACACTAGATTATTCAATCTATAGAAATCTGGATTAGTAATGAAGACAGTCGGAAAGTGTGATGTTTCATGAAGCTAAAATCACACACACACACAAAAAATTAAAAAATCTCAAAGGCATCTCACTAAATATTATATTATTCATGAATATTTTGCATGAGATGGACTAACTTCATATCCAAAACCAAGTGAAAGAGTTTAAAAGGAATTTCTGAAATCTGAAATTCAGCCCTGGCATTACTGGAGTAACATCTCATAAAATGAGAAAGAAAAGCAAAAAAAAAACCCAAAACAAACCAGAAAAGATTGATAGCTATAGAAGAAACTGTATTCACTAAATTACTGTGGCTACATAAGTTATGAATGGCAGAGCTACAAATGAATAAAGCAGTTATTGTAACTATAAAAACTACACTACCATTACAAGACATTTTATTTATTTGTTATGTATGAAGTATAATTTTAAGGATAGTTTCTACTGTCTAATAATATTAAGCACCATAAAAAGGGAAATATTTGTGAGTAGAGATGTGTCACGAATGCTCATTAACTCATAAGTGTATTTCTGGAACGATGCATCTAGCATATATTAAGTAAACATTTTCCTGAATCTGCTTAATCTGAAACACTTAGAATAGGTGGGCAAACTGTACTGAGATAAGGTTACACCTTTTGTATAACCTATTCCTTAAATTATTATATAAACTTATAAAAAGTAAAATATTTTTCCTACAACATGTTGTTACTGAAGAAAAAAGTTATCACTCAAGAATTATCACTCAAAAAAATATCACTCAAACCCAGGCTTTTATAAAGCTTCTCTTCCCGTATCATGTGCTTACCTAGGTGAATTTTGTGACTGCAGTGTAGAAAAGCAGTATCTGAGCTAGTTCAGGCATGGCCCAGCAACGGCAAGGGGAGTGACACACAGCCTTCACTGACATGCTGTTGATATAACTCATGTCAGTTAACTTGTTTGCAGAGTATCAGCTGGCATTTAATGCTGAGATGGCTGTAAGTAGTGTATCTAGCTCTTGAACCTTCTTTCATGCTCATAGGATGCTTTCAACTTCTTCATTGTGGGGGAAAAAAAGTGATTGATTCTGACAAATAACCAATTTCTGCTGGTATCATTAGGATGCTAACAGGTAGAAGCATTCAGCTGTTAAGTTCAACAGCCCACTAAATTCTTGCATGAAATCTAATGGTTTAGTCTATATTTTTTAGTTTTCTGCTGGAACAAGGAATACTTTTTGTAGTAAGGCCCCCTACTTTTTGAAGTTTGCTTATTGATCATCTTACATCAAAACCCCACTATTGGTAGCATCCCTTGGTCTCTTCTGGGTTTTACACAGTGACTAATATTAGTTATCTGCCAATTTCTTATTTGTATGATAACAGAAATAAATGAAATAATAAATCTACAGAGAGCTTCCAAGCTGAATACTTTCTGAGTTGAAGAGAAACAAGAGCACTTGGGACTAATATTGTGCCTTAAAAGTTCAAAGCCAGTGTCCTACTCACTGAATCCACTGACTTTTTAACAGGGTTGTTTTGCATGAACCTTCGCTCTCAAAGTTATATCAAAGAATAACTGAGAGTTCTGACAGATGGACCTATGGGGGTTTCTGCTTGTGACTGTCTACTTAATCTGTCTGACTCTTGACATGTTTGTTATGGCAACAGAAGTAGACAGTTGTCATGTGTTAGAAGTCAATGAAACATTAGGTATTTAGGAAAAATTATAATTCTTATAAAATAATAGATTTATTTCTTTACTCTTGCACAGGTGTCATTAAGATCCATATTTTTATAAGAATAATGTTAGGTGAAGTTTTTGCTGGCATTCAGCTAAGCCTGCAGCTTGTGAAAATAGGTATCTATGTGCTACAGTTTGTGCAACTGTATATTCTTGGATTTACCTGTAGGCACAGAAGTAGGTCTGTACAACTGAAAATAAGGGTGACAAAATTTAGCATAGTCGGTAGAAATTGAATCATTACATGTAAATTAAAAGGAAAACTCAAGGACACTAGTGTGTTCAGGTCAGAAAGGACAGCAGAGGTGAAGAAAGGAAGGATAATCTATTTCTAAATAGTGAGACAGCTGTCACAGGAAATTGCAAGCCTAATGGTAAGGATTTTAATAAGTCTTTTAAGTTTGAAAAAGAAGCAATCACACATTTTCTAAGCTGTAGCTCCCACCTTTATTTTTTCTAATTGCATAAAAACCTTGGTAGCTAGGATGTGCAAAACTTTAGACTGAATTTTGAAGAAGAAGTGATGAAGAAAACATGCAATCAAATGGACAGTTGAAGGGACATATATAAAAATGAATCCTGCAATCTCATTAATCTCTTTCATAACATAAATTATTTTATGGGAGAAAAAATACTGGAGATAATTCTGTTTCAGTATAATATTTGACATAATATTGCACAAGGGAATTATTAACAAAAATTAAAAAAGTGGTTCTAGGGAAGATAAAGCTTTACTTTATTGGAGGAGCAATAGGATTGGAGGAAAGTTTTTGAAGAAATTACCAAGGATAGAGATTTGGTGTATTTGTTGTATTCAAAGTGATGAATAAAAATAGTAGAAACATGCTGAGTAAAAATATAGATAATGACATTGGTAGGCAAGAGCACTACAGCAGAGGAGGGGATTATTGTATATAAAGATGAGCTGGAATATAATTTACTGTGTGTGGTTCGGTTATAGTGTAAGGCTATGTTATTACAGCCTAAAATCACTTTTCTCAACTCTTCTCATTTACAGAGAGAGGAAAAGTAAATGAGCCTCAAGGATAAATAGGAAAAGAAGGGAAAATTTAGACATTATTAGCCTTTCATGGGATGTTTATTATACATTGTGGAAATCAGACATAATTTTAGGGGCGTTATCAGATAATCTAATTGTAATAAAGAAATTCTCACTGGCAAGATTGGATACAGTTCTGGATATGTGCATTCAGTGAAGACTGAATCATACTGAAACATGTAGCTTTGCATGGACTGAGGTAAAATTCTTTGGAGAATTTATTTTCTGAAATGTTATAAGAATGTCTTAAAATAAATCTCTTTAATTTTCTTTGTGTTCTTATTCTGTTGGTAAGTTACATAATTCATTATTTAGGAAAGGTGTTTCAAACATGTAGTGTATTCTCCTGTGTCTGACAATTTCATATACGGATGAGTCTCAAGAGCAGTTTCCTTTCCAGATAATTCACGAAGAAAGTCCTCATACTATCTTTCGCTTCCAAATTTTTTTCATTGGAGGAAAATACAAGGGTGGATATAAATTTTAAATTTTTATTAAGACTGACTGAGTAAAACACAACCTGAAGCTGAATAAAACTTAAATTTTAGAACTTTGTGGCCAACAGTGAACAACAGTGAAAACCAAGAGTTAGTATTAGCCCCCCCAAAATCCATTATTAAAATGCCATCATACATAATATGCTGATTGCACTATCTAATTGCATTTCTCAGGGTTTCTCATAGTAGTATGAACAGACATGCTGGTTCTTCAAGTTCCATCCCATGCTGAAATGGTCCTATAATTTCTTCCAAACATAATTTTAAATTGTTATACTGTGTAGTTCCCACTGTTTCTACTGAAGTCTATTTCAGAAATCTTATCATTCAAGTAGCGAATTTTGGTCTGAAGTTCAGCCTCAATTATTAATGGCCAGCTCGTGCTTATTTGTTCTCATGCCAACATTGTCTTTTAGCTTAAACTACTCTCTTCTCTTTCTGTTTTTTACTTCTCCTGATGTGCCAACGTGTTTTTTGTTGGTTTTTTTTTTCTTTTTTTTTTTTTGGTTGGTTTGGTTTTGCTCTACAAGGCAACTTTCTCTAATCTTTTCTCAAAACAGGCTGTGCTGTGTCATCTTTTGCCAGATGTAAGAAAAGACATTCTCTAGTTCTTCAAGTGAATAAAACATTGAATATTCTTATCAGGTTGGAAAAATTTCAATAACAGATGTTTTGTAAAAAGGAAACATACAATTAAATCACTGAACCTAGACAAATTGTAATCAATAACTATTTATTTATGCTCTTATCATACAGTAAATATAATGCATTTGCTTACACCCTGAAAAAAGTTAACATACATCAAATGAGAACACTGTACTTTTATTTTCATGTATATACTAGAAAAACAATCTTTTGTTTCCCACATTGACACTATCTAAGGATATGTGAAGATAGTTGCCTTACCTTACCTTACCTTACCTTACCTTACCTTACCTTACCTTACCTTACCTTTATCCTGTTGCTGAGGCCATATTTATTCTGCTGTACTGGATCTATCCTCTTAGCTGAAAATGAACAACAGATCAGAGAAGGAGCCCTAAATGGGAGCCCTCATTGCTCACTGCAGGCATATGGGAATCTTTGTTCTGTCACAGTTCTGTATAATCATAGAATCATGGAATGCTTTGTATTGGAAGGGACCTTTAAAAGTCGTCTACTCCAACTTGTCTGCAATGAGCAGGGACATAATGATGCAATGGTCTTGTGTATTTAACATATCCTGTCCCTTGACACTGCCAGCAGTTTCCATGCCTGTCACATCTGTGCTATGGACAGTTTGTGACATTGTGATGTTGCCCTGCTGTCCATTTGGATCCCTGGCTGGTGATGCATTTGGAGATCTCTGCCTTACCACTAGTAATGACCTCTGAGATTATAAAAAACTCTTCCTAATATCCAGTCTAAACCTCCCTTGGTGCAATTTCAGGCTATTTCCTCTTGTCCTGTCATTATTTATGTGAGAGAAGAGGCCACACCCACCTCACTACAACCTCCTTTCAAGTGGTTGTAGAGAGCAGTATGGTCTCCCCTCAGCCTCCTCTTCTCCAAACTAAACAATCCCAAGTGCCTCAGGCTCTCCTCATAGGACTTGTTCTCCTGAGCCCTCACCAGCTGAGCTGCCCTTCTCTGAACTCACTCCAGCAAATCAATGTCTTTCAGGTGGTGAAGGGCCCAGAACTGAACAAAATACTCAGGGTGCAGCCTCACCAGTTCTGAGTACAGGGGGACAATCACTTCTCTACTGCTGACCACACTATTTCTGCTGCAAGCCAGGATGCTGTTGGCCTCCTTGGCCACCTGGACACACTGCTGGCTCATGTTCAGCCAAGTGTCGACCAGCAACCCCGGGTCATTTTCTGCTGGGCATCTTTCCAGCCACTCCTCCCCAAACCTGTATTGTTGCCTGGGCAGGACCCAGCATTTGGCCTTATTAAACCTCATTCCATTGACATTGAACTATCGATTCAACCTGTCCAGATCCCTCTGCAGTCTTCCTACCCTCAAGAAGATCAACACTATCACCCAATTCATTGTTATCTGCAAACAGGCTGAGGAAGTGCTCAATCCCCTCATCTAGATCATTGATAAAAGATATTGAATAATATCTTTATGTATGGAATGGCACTGGTAAGTTAAAATTACTAAAAAAATATTATTTAAGATTCTGTGAGTACAAGGAAATAATAAAGAAGGTTGCTTATAACACTAACTGCTGTGTTGTAATATAATTTGTTATTTCATGAGTATCTTTGCTGGGTAGATGCCACCTGTTGAGTCATGTTATGGGCATTAGTACATGGCACCCATCGACAAAAATAAAAAGCCTGTAACTAGAGTATTCAGACTGAATCTGCAGCTAATCATCTCTATATTTTGGTACTTAAAGTAATGAATTACAAATTAAATCATAGGCTAAAAGTGATGCCTCCATTTTCATTTAATAAGATTCCTTCAGTACCTGTGAGATTCATAAGAAATTAGATGCTATCTGAAAAGCTAGGATTTGTAATAATGGCCAAGATATTATGAGGATTAGAGGAATCTGAATGAACAATCCCTTAGCTCATAAAAGAAAACGATAAAGGATAAAAGGTAGCATTAACTGTTCAGGGGTCTTGGCTATGTACTCAACTGCAGCTGCACCAAATTAGAGTCACTCACTTGATCACTTAACTAAATACAAACAACATGAAACCAAGAGTCTTAAGGTCTCACAAGCAGGATCTTAATGAAAACAAAGCTATTAATTGTGTGTTTACATTTTGTCATGACACTAGCCTGGATAGAGAGTGTTCCGTAACAGTTTCTATTCTGTGTACTTTTAGACCAGTTTAGGATTATTATTTTTCTAATGAAGGCTTATGTGAAGCCTCATATGGCTAGTTTGGGGGAATACATTTGTCACAAAGCAGAATCTCACAAAGACTGTTACATGCTTTGCAAAGTAAAATTAAGCTATGCTGCTGAGTTTTGTACCAATATTACTTCATCCACTTCTTCAAAAGTAATGTCAGTGGCACTTCAGACTAGCTGAAGCATGGAATAGTGACTAGAATGCTGTGCTCTGCTAGCAGGAATGGTAATATATTGTAGCATACTGTACTTTAACTTACATTGCCCTTAACTAGAAGAGATCTAGGGACCACTTTTCTCCTTACTTCTGAGTGATTATGAGGGCGGCAGAACCCAGGACTTTGTGACTTTTGAATAAAACGGAGCTGAAATAAGTAACTTAAAAGGTGCTAAATTTCTCCCCAGAGGCCAGCGGACAACCTCCAGTCCAGGACTGCACTTTGGGTCCTGGCAGGCTGTACAGAAATGGTTATAATTTGATTGCACATAAATATTTATCAGATGACTCTACAAGTGTAGAGTCCAACATCCTAAAAAAAGACAAGCAACAAAAGAACAAACGGGTAACAATCAGTCTTTTATATCTCCTTCCTGCACCTTTGATGGGTCTTTCTACTTCATTAACTGAATCTGGCTGAATGAAGCCTATTGCCCTGAAGTGTTTGCTGATTTTCTTTTCATTGGTAAGTAGGGACTGCTAAGTCAAGGAAGAACACTGGAACAATGGCATAATATTAGTACCGTCTGGAAAAACAAGAAAAAGTTTTACTGTTTTTTTTCAGCATCAACACTAGCTGTTGAAAAGACAGCTAATGTGCTAATGTGTAGAAATAATTTTGTTGCTGGTGACCAGCTCAGCCCCACACAGCTGCTTGCTCATGCCCCTCTCAGTGGGATGTGGGATAAGGATAAAAGTGAGAAAACTCATGGGTTGAGATAAAACCACTGATTAACAGGTACAGCAAAAGCTGCATACAAGCAAAGCAAAATAAGGAATTCATTCACTCCTACTATGAAGAAGGTTAACTCTATCCAAAACCAGCCAAAATCAGCACATCTATGTATAATATATACACACATGGAGAGAGAAACAGTAAGAGTTATGCAGGTGCTTTTCTCTACTTTAACCTTCCTTTCACTTGGGCTAGACTGAGATGGGAAGTGAGGCTGTGTATTTAAAAGGTAAAGTACATATATGTATAGTAAGTGATGTAGTATTTCTATGGAATAATGTTTCACTGAAAAAAGTTTAGGAGGAAATACAAAATAATACAATGAGGCATTCCTATAATAGAAGACTAAAGTAGTCCCATTTACGTCAACTGTCTAAAGTCTGTTCTACTTTGTTGTTGTGAGGACATACAGCTTCCACAGACAGAACTGCATAGAGTATTTTTGGCAGTAACACTCTGATGGTGAATATACACTCCCAATAGAAATCTACATGCATGAGCTACTCACACAGACTCCTAAACACAGACTTACAGATTACCAAGGTGGACCAAGTAATAGAACATGAAATAGGCAAATATTTGAAGACTTAATTGCTTGAATGTCATTTATGGTAGCCACATCTGCCAAATTCTCTTTGGTGCTGCACAGCTTCTACCTCATTGATGTGAACGATAAGCTGGGGAATGTCTTTTAGTGAGGCGGCAGTTGGCAATATAGACCTCACAGATAAAAATCTCCAAACGGGCACAAAAGCACGAAACGGAGCCCCAGTGCTAGAACAGCCTGCATGATCTTAGACCACAGCAATTAGAAGACCAGTTAATTGATTTCATCAGTAAAATATTGAAACAGAGAAGAAAAAACAAACCTACTTTAATACAATTTGTTCAGGAATACAGAATCACAGAGTTACTGAGGCTGGAACAGACAACCAAGATGATCAAGTCCAGCCTATGACCCAACACCATGACATCAGCTAGACCATGTCACTAAGCACCACATCCAATCTTCTTTAAACACCTCCAGGGATGGCGACTCCACCACCTCCCTGAGCCGTCCATTCCAGTGTCTAATCACCCTTTCCATAAGGAAGTGCTTCCTAATATCCAACCTAAACCTCCCCTGGCTCAGATTCAGGCCATGCCCTCTTGTCCTGGGAGAAGAGCCCAACCCCCACCTGACTACAACTTCCTTTCAGGTAGTTGTAGAGAATAATGAGGTCCCCCCTGAGTCTCCTCCAAGCTGAACAACCTCAGCTCCCTCAGCCTCTCCTCAGAAGACTTTCCCTCCAGTCCCTTCACCAGTCTTGTCATGCTTCTTTGGACCCACTCCAGCACCTCCATATCCTTCTTGAAGTGAGGGGCCCAGAACTGCACACAGTACTCGAGGTGAGGCCTCACCAGTGCCAAGTACAGGGG
>JAAGNO010027907.1:0-17435 GCA_033439905.1 Ceryle rudis
AAATGAAAACTGCAGCTTTTTATTGGATTTGTGGATAATCCCCCTATTTACTGAAAGAATTGTTTCTAAATCTCTATCTAACAATTATTTTCACTATTAAAGAACTGTTGGCAACTCCTGCAGTTGCTGAGGCACTAGGCAGTAATAGGAAGTCTTCTGAGACTAGTTAGTAAATTTAGCGTGGGTTTCTTCTGACACAGCCTTAGGAGGAAGTTTTTGATTACAGCAGGAGCAAGTACAGGACTTGTTATAAAAGCTGACAGCTTCAAGGTTAGGCGGAATATGTGGTAACAAATGATTGCTTTGTTGCTGAAGACAAAAGCATTTGCAAATCCACTTCCTCAACAGATTAAATCTAATCTTAAAAAAAAAAGTAATTTTAAATAAGTATTTTTTTCTCCTTTTGTTTTTGAGCTTTGATATATGATGTTTTCAGACTTTCCTGCACAGCCAAAGAGGTTAGAAATGTGTTTTGTATTAACAATGGCAGAATTCTTTTATGAATTTAGTTTGGAGAACTGAACAACTTGAGTGTGTAGACACGAATGTAAGAGCTCATGACTGTGTAGCTCTGTTGAGTGTCATGCTTCATACCCACAGAAGCTGGTGAAGATTGACACCACATTTCCAGGCATTGTAAAACAAGACTTCCAGCTGCAGCGTGTGCTTGTCTCGTTTTAGAGAGTAAATCTCATGTTTCAGAATCTACCTTAACACAGTGGTCTGTTGTGGATGAGGGATGAGTTGGGTAAAATTAAGTATTTCTATGACTGGTAGGTAGTCTTTAGACAAAGAGCATCAGCAAGAGAAGCAGTACATTTCTGCTTAGATGCTCTGTGAGTAAGAGGAGGTTTGAATGAAAGAATATAATATTCTTAGGCACAGAAGTCAGCAGTAACAATAAAACATAAGCTGGCCAGATCAGGTTCGTCCAATTCCTGCCCTTAAGAGTAGCGTGGAACAATTCTAACATGTAAACAGAGGATTTCCTTCCAGTGGGAAGTTGGGCACAGTTAGTAGAAACTAATTTTCAGGCTTTCTTGTTATGTATTTGTTAAAATATTGCTGTGATGCACAATTCCCTCAAACCAAAGTTTCTTACAAGTCAGGAGACTGTTTCTATACCATTTAGGAGCCTAACAGGATACTTTCTTTTCTTCAGAGCATTTCATAACATCTTCTCCATCAAAGCCTGCTCAGAAATAAGCCTTCTATTTTTATCATGGGTCAGATGCACAGCTTGTGCTAATTAACATTGCGCTGAAGGCCTTAAATACAGACCCACATAGAAGCTGCTGCACAACAAAGACAAGCCTGGATTGTCAGAATGCATGACAAATGCCCGAACATACTTGTAGGGCTCCCAGAATGATTTTTACATGTTTCTGGGGAGGGAAAAATGCGAGATTGAATCTTCCACCAACAGTATTTCCAAGAAGAGCGATTGTAGGTGACAAAATTGGATTCATTTCCCATAAACCTTAAGCTTTCTCATGGGATCTCAAGTTGATGAAAAGTAATTATAACTTAGTGAATGAGAAGTCCATCTATTAAGAGGTGCCATTCCCACATCTGGCAAAGAGTTATCTGCAGCACCAACAAGTTTTGTTTTGGTTTTTAAAGGAAGCTTTCAGTAATAGAAGTGAAGCAACTGTAGTTGTCTGTAGCTGGGAAACTGATGACTCAGACCCTATTCACGCTGTTGAAAGCCTGTTTTATGAGACCCGTCAGAGCGGTGGGTGGATCTGGAGTGGGTTTTGAAGGCAGACTTCATACACAGTGATGCCTGCAGCAGTGTCTGATGATTGTCCCATCATACACCACTAATGACATATCCTTTTGGAGGCTTTCTTTAATCTTTGGGTGGTGAGGCTGCAGAAGAGGTCAGGGTGGGGAATTTCACTATTTCTTTTATCTAAAGAGGTGTACCATCAGGTCAAAAAAGAACTGCTGAAGCAGCACTCTGCCTTAGAGGGGGGAAAGAAAGTGTTGGAGTTTGCTTTGACCCTGCTACACCCCTGTGTGTAACCATTTGTAACTAGTGACATTTTCCCATCAATAACAAAAGGGTATATTCCAAACTTGATGAGCAAGACTGTAGCTGCGCAGCTCCCATGAATGCTAATAGGAATACAGCCTTTCTCCATCCCCGTGTAAGTTACTTTGCATATCCTAATAGTGCATTCTCAATGAGCAGTGGGGTCAGCATTAATCACGCCATGGCATTCCAAGAGCAACTGCAGGGGTCTCTACCACATTCCCCTTGGTCATGTTATATCTAGCATGGCTTGGTCAGAGCTGGGAAGTTGAGTACTCCCGTAGGAATATTAAAAAGTTCTCAAGGAATGAACAGAAAGGAACTGTAGAGATGTTGGAGGGGTGATAAAACTTGCTAGTTGATTTTATTTTTTCAAAAGAATAGCTATTTTTCTTTGTTGTCTGGAAATTACGTGTCATGTGCCACCATTGTGTTCGCAAGTCTTTAATCATATGCTATGATTTGGGACCACAGGGCTAGATTTACACTGAGACAGCTGGTGACAAGTATCTAAATGTATACTTTAATTGCTTGAATGCCAGGATAAGCTATGACTCGTTAAAAGATGAGTCACACAGAAATAAATATACAGCCCTTGACTGACACTGCTTCCCTGCATGGTACTTGAGAATGGTACTAAAACTGTAGGAATTACTAATGTCAAGGTAGATCTGCACCTTCAGTGAGTCCAAATGAAGTTACTAAGCAGGGTCCGACCGCAGGATGTGGAAGGTGCAGAAGGAGTTGCTATCTAAGAACTGTGAAAGTATGCAGAAAGCAAATAATGCTGACTCTGCAGATATTTGCAGGGTAGTCTGTTCTCCAGTGGAAATACTTGTGTGTATACATTTAAGTATCATTATTATATCTGGACCTTGATCCTCAAAACTAGCAGAAACCCTTTTTAGTTAGCAAGGTTCCAACAATTTCACTCTAAAATGGGCTAAAAAATCTAATTGTTTAGTTTAGTACTGTTAAGGACATCGTTACAGATAAATAAAAATTCATCTTTGCATTGAGACTCTCCCTATTTCATGCTTCATGTGTTTCCTGCTTCACTTTGGTTATTCAGCATAAATTGTTTGTTTTTTAATTTTATTTAAATTTAATATGTATTCATAGTGGCAATATGCTGTGTACCTTCCATAACACAGCCAGTAGGGTGCATTGGTTGTTTGATACTTAGTTTTCAAAACCCTGTGAAGAATTGCAGATTTGCTTCTGATTTACATTGTACTTTGCATAGCTCTTGTATCCTCCAACGAAGAAAATCTACCCGTGAAACCAGTTATGGTAAAGACAGTGCAAAAAATGGAGTATAGACCCTTGAAAATTTATTTTAGATTATTCACAGACAGGTTTTTCTATAAGATTCTGAATTCCCATTTTATACCCATATTGACAAATAAGAGTTTCTGTAGCATGAAGACTGAAGTTCATGGGGTTTTTTTAGAGGCTGTCATAGATTCCTTCCAAATTTAGCTGGATACATCTGTAGTTAAGTACAGCAATAGCTGTTACTTCTTGATATATCTTTCCTGCCTAAATTAAATACATCTTTCAGTGCTCATCTTGTTTTTCTCTGAAAGAATTTTTGAAATGTAGTCAAGTCTTTCCTTCTCTTTATTTTTTTTTCCCTTCTAATTTGTTTTGTTATAAAATGTTTGGCTTTTATTAATAATCATTCAGAGTTATTAACTTTTTCTCTCTGATTTCTCTAGCTCTTAGGTTTTGGAAATTTGATTTGTTTGCATCCTCTGTGGATTTCAGCCTTCCTTTTAAAATGTGGACACCAGAACCTTAGGCAGTTCCACCTGCATCCAGCCCATTATTGCTACACGCAGAGGTAAATGATACCCCCAAACACTTGTCACTAATTTGTTGTTGATGTAGCTGAAGATCACATGAACTGTTTTATTCCCACTTCCAGCATCACACTGGACACCTATGGTGAGCTGATTCTTTGCTCGAGTTTCTTCAGATGAAAATGATCCAGTAGATCATTTGTATGGTATAACCATTATTTTAGCTCTGAAGGCGTTCAGGAGTGGTAACATGATTTGTTTTAATGGAACCAGTTTACTGGGTGAGCCGCAGCACTGCAACACTGTTGTTTTCTTCTAACCGTGATGTTGCCAACATCCAGCTTACATCAAGGGAGAAAGTGTTGAGGATCTATCTGTAACCCTTGTTGAACTAGATCACAGAAGTATTCTCATTTGCTTACAGTGAAAGTCATGTTTTGTTCATAATCTCCTACTGGAGAAGGCATTTTGAGGTCTACCAGCTACTTTTAATCCATTTTACAGCGTTTCGGTTTTTATTAGCATTGCACTGTGTCTTTACCAAAAGTAAGACCTCCAGCTATTCAGTTCTGTTCTATCAGCACAGTTACTGTCACTCAAATTTATAATCTTTCTGAATTAAACCAGATTGTTTGCATAAGGTCACATATTTATTAATTTCTTTTACCTCCTTATAAGAGAAATCCCACATCAGCTTATACATTATTTTATCTGGGTTCTCTCTCAGGCTGCATTTATAGCCTAAACTTCATTTTGTGTCTCTGGAATGGATTGTTAAGGACATTTAAAATGTGTCTATTAAACTTTGTCATTGCCATGCCAACCCAGTGGTTTTTAGTTATGTTTTTAATCTTCTATAATTTTTACAGTGTAATTTAAAATGTCTGCTCTCCAGT
Source organism: Ceryle rudis (assembly GCA_033439905.1). Lineage (NCBI taxonomy): Eukaryota > Metazoa > Chordata > Aves > Coraciiformes > Cerylidae > Ceryle > Ceryle rudis. The sequence continues at coordinate 4,740 of JAAGNO010027907.1, forward strand.
CCTCATTCCCATAACCTGTTGTATTGATTTTATCTTGTTTGTCATCGAATTTTTACTCTACTATTGCACCAAGATGCATTCTTGTTCATTTTTTTTTACCTCTTGATTGTAGGATACTGGCTTTTTGTCACTCTTAAGTGTAGTCTTCTTAACTTTTGGAAACAAAATGCGTAAGGATTTTAATGTTTTTGCCCCCCACAGGAAGGAGTTAACTGTTAGATGGTATTTTTTAAGCACTTGGACTTGAGCTGTGGCAGAAGCTTTCTTTGGTACTGATCATTCACCCGTACTGGTGGCACAGCTGTGCAGATGCAGTTGCATCTTTGTTGATACAGACATTTCCTCGGTTACAAGCCCACCAGCACAGGGGTTTTTACTGTAAGTATATTCCATATCTGTGCACTGCTATCTACAGCTACATCAGACACAAGCTTTCAGTGGCAAACAGTCCTTTGATGTCATTACATGGAGTAGCAAAGTGCCCTGATGCGGGCCCCAGTACAGCCATGCAGTTCTGTCATCTCTGCAGCCTCTTCTTCCACCCTTCCACTGTTCTTCCACATGAAGAGAGGCCTGTGGGCAAGTGAGGGGGGCGTCTGGAATATCCTGGCATTATTTTAATCTTTTTGTTTTAAGCTCCTCATGGCTGGAGTAGTGGGTCATGCTGAAGAGCTTTTATAAAAGGGAGAGGGAGTAGTAGCAGGGAGTGGGAGCAGGAGCAGGGAGACTGTCTCATGGTAAATGGTCTGATTCAGACTCCTGAAGTTTTAATACATGAGCAGATGTGACATTCACAGCCTGCTATACTGATAAATGTTTAATTTATTTAAGGTGCCTTCAGTTTTCACCTGTAATGCCACACAAGTGTAAATTAAATGGCTAAATTAATACTCACTCCTCCTGATACTATAGTAGCAGCAGTAGTTTTATAGCAGTAGTTTAGTAGTATAGTATAGTAGCAGTAATGGTACTGTAATTGCAAAAATCTTGCTATGCTTTCTTTCAAAATTTCAGTACAAAGTTGAAAAAAAAACAACCCAGAAACATTATCATGTATTACAGCTATCTGTAATCTAGAATAATTATCAGTAGAGAACTTAAGAATTTATTGTTTTTCATATAAAACATGCTGGTTTCAGTTTTGCCTTTGTCACTTTTAGATACCTATAGAGTGTTTGAACAAATACGAAAGTACTTGTAAAATAAATCAACCCATTCAACTTTTTTAAGCTTTTAAAGTCTGATTACAAATGTCCAGTTTATGATATATGTAAGAGAGTGATCTAGTACACATAGAGACTCTTTGATGGGAGCATTTTAATGAATTTTAAAACAGATTATTCTCTCCACCCCTGTTTTCTTACAGCTTTTGTCTTTCTATTCGATTCGGCTTCTATACGGGACAGCAGAATCTGTCAGAAACCTTTAAGTTCTTTCAGTGAGTATCAGGCATGTTAATGCAAATACATCACGCATAATCCCTCCGTTAAGGAAAGACAGTAACAGAGCCCACACGACGTCAGTAAAGTGTTTACAAGGTATTAATATGCCTACTGTGACAAGATGTATTTAATGGGAAGCAACAAGGAATTTGTTTTATTACTTTTCCTGCACCCTCATGTAATAAATCTTAAAAGCTTCAATATTGATTCAATGAAATGAATGGCTGCATCGTTCTGGAGAGGCTCTGACAAGTGGACAAATGCTTCCATGGTTACGTTGTGCTATGCAGTATGGTTACTGAGCTTTGTTGGTTTCCTCCCTCTGCCATTGAAGTAAAATAACAAACCACAGGGAAGCACCACACATGGTGGGCATAAACGGGAAGCAACTTTAAAAGATCAAGTTAGCTGATCTTACACAGATTTTAAACAACATGGGTTTCATTGATTTAGACTGTATACCCCAAACGTGCACTTCAATACTTTCCCCTTCGTTTATCACTTTCTCATGGAACATTTTTACTTGTTTTCTGAATCGCCTCTCGCTTTTGATTTGCAGTGCTGTAAATTAAAAGGTTATGTGAAGGTGAGTTTCATAGCACTGTTACATGGAGAATATTTTTCTAGGAATATTTTTATATCAATTTTATATGATGTTACTGCATCAGTGCAGGCTTCTGGGACGTCTGGGTAATGAATACGAACTTTCTGCAGTTGTTTTAGGGCTATTTGAACAGCATTTCTGCTGTAATGTGTTAAAATGCAGCAACCTCCTATGAGCAGATGCCAGGGAACATTTACTTTTTCCTTGATAATAAGAATACTTCAATTTTTTTCAGTTAAAAGCTCTTTTTAAATGTTAACATCAGCATGCTTCATCGGTATACAAATAAAGAGGTGTACCCTAAAATGGTTAGCGCTTGCCAGCTGATCCCATGAAGAATAAACAAATTAACATTTGCCTGTTGAAAAAGAGTGAAATCTGCTTGTAGCCAAGTAGGGTTGGTCTCTTCTGACAAGGATCAAGTGATAGGACAAGAGGAAACAACCTCAAGTTACACCAGGGGAGGTTTAGGTTGGATATGAGGAAAAATATCTTCCCCTCAGCAGTTGCCAAGGCCTGGCCCAGGCTGCCCAGGGCAGTGGTGGAGTCCTCATGGCTTGATCATAAGCTGCTGTGGGATAGTGGTCAGAAGCCTGATAATGCAGACTAGCCAGGCTCTGAGGTGAACGCCCCACTTTGGTATAAGCCCTGGTCCATTCTGCCCTCTTTCAAAGCACAACTTTTTGCATGTATCCATCCCTCATTGACAGTTAGATCTGCCCCTCAGTGTGAATCACATTGAGAAGAAGTAACAACAAAGAATGTAGGGAATGGATTCTAGACATAAGCCAAGTAACCAATCATCTGTATGGAATCAAATATCAAACTGCAGCTGCACACGGAAGAGTAGAAGTGCTTGTGGTGGTCTGTAACCTTAAAAGTGTCTTGTTTTGCAGAAATGCTCACCACCTTAGGCCATTGTTCAAAGAAAATCCGCTGTTCAAAATAAAAACCAAACAGCCCCCCAAACCAAGTGGATTTCTTGCGAGAAAATCATCCGTATCTCAATTATTCTGTGAAGACAGGACCTTCTGTATTCTGCCTGTACACTAGATCGAATCAGAAGAGTGTCTGATGGATGTTATGTAAGTTTGAAGTCTTGTGTCACACTGGAGGGGGTTCACTAATGGGCAGGAAGGAAGTAAAGTTAACTTGTGTATTTTTAATTAAGGATTGACCTAGGAAAGATATGCACATGCTCAATGTTCCTCATTCAGGCTACTTCAGGTGTTAGATTGTGCAATGTGGAAATCTGTGCAGGATCAGAATTTCAAAATTCTTAAAATCTCCTTGTTTGCTACTTGCATCTATGAAAGTGCTTAGCCCAGAATTTTGAAGCTTGGATGCCACACGTGAAAACAAATCTCCATTTTAGAAGCACTTACGAGTATTCAGACAAAAATTATTATCAGCAATTTTTTTTTGCTTTCTAATTTTTAAGATTGCAGTACCTCTGACTGAAAACCAAATGGCCTTCATACCATACAAAAATCTTCCTCAATAGAAACAAAAATGTAAACAAGAGAAAATACTCCCTTCTGAAGCCTTTTCTTCGAATTCTTTTTCTTCTTGCTCCTTTAAGTCCTGCTTTCCTTCTCAGGGATTTGTTTCTTCTTCTAACTCCCTCTTCTCTGGTCTTTCCTTTCAGATGATGCCAATAAAGGGAAAAGGCAAGATTTCAAAACAAACAAACAAACCCGAGTCCATTGATTCCATTGCTGCTGCTTTCAATATTGGTTTACTCACAGCAGAGCCATTTTTAACTCACAGAGTTTTAATGAATTTGGAACAAAGGAAATCCAAACAAACAAAGAATGGAGTGCTGTCGTTCGTACACCTTATTTACTGCTTTTATGGAAAAGAGAAGTTAAGGCTGACCCGGAGGCATAGTTCTGGGCAATGCCAGGTCTATTGTAAGTCCAGCACCAGGCCTGATCGTTTGCCCCTGACATTTGTAAGGGCTGGGAGTGCTGTGTGGGCAGCATCCTGAGCTGTTAAAAGTGTGTGCGGAGTGTCCCATGTCAATCAGCAATAACCTTCCAGCTGTTTGAGAACCAGCACAGACAAAATCCCACGGGAGCACTGTCTCATCCTCCTGTGTAACTAAGGAAAGCAGAGGGCTCTGGGGTGAAATGATGAAAAAATGTAGCCAGGAAATCCTCAAGGAATGAGAGAAAACATGGAGTACCATGTGTTGAGGGGGATAGAGTAGCAAATCTACAGTCTTTTTTGGGTTTGAATGCAGTTTTCTTGAAAGACACTGTGAAAGTATGTCCCTGCACTCAGCACTGGCTACACCTCAAATCCTGGGGTCAGTTTTGGTCCTCTCACACCTAGAAGGGCATTGAGGGCCTGGAGCATGGCCAGAGAAGGGCAACAGAGCTGGGGAAGGGGCTGGAGCACAAGGGTGGTGAGGAGCAGCTGAGGGCCTTGGGCTTGTTGAGCCTGGAGAGAAGGAGGCTCAGGGGAGACCTTCTGGCTCTCGACAGCTCCTGACAGGAGGTTGGAGCCAGGGGGGGTCAGGCTCTGCTCCCAAGGAACAAGTGATAGGACAAGAGAAACTGGCCTCAAGTTGTGCCAGGGAAGGTTTCGATTGGACATGAGGCAAACTGTCTTCCCTGCAAGGGTTGTCCAGGGCTGTCCCAGGCTGTTCAGAGCAGTGGTGGAGTCCCCATGATCCCTGGAGGGGTTTCAAGGCTGTGGTGCTGAGGGACGTGGTTTAGTGGTGCTGGGTTAATGGTTGGACTCGATGATCTCAAAGGTCTTTTCTAACCAAAACAATTTTATGATTTTGTGATTCTAAGGTAGACATGTGAGTTAGTGAGCCCAAGTTCTCATTCCTCCTTTGTTTTCTAGCTCAGTAATTAGCAACATTTGATGTGCTCAGGTCTTCTGTAACTGAGAAATGATGACTATTAAGGCAACCCCTCTGAAAATGGAGCAGCTTGGTAGCTGTTGGTGGAAGCTGAACTTCCCATAGATACTGCACAAAAAAAGGACAACATGAAGTAATTTATATACATTGAAACGTAGAATAAACACAGGCTTATACCCCAAGGGTCCTTTCCAGCCTATTAATCCAGACGAGAAAACCAAGATGGAGTCTAGACCGTGAAGTTGGGATAGGAAAATAATGGTGTTGAAAACCACACTACTCATCTCTTATGCTCATATGTTAAGTTCTGTGTACTGCAAAATTCAGAATCTAATAGTATGGCCTTTTGAAGAACTGCTTTTCTCTCTTTTCAGCACAGAAGTGGAGCTGGTGTGTGGGAATAATGCATAATAAAGTATTTATCATAAATAAATAAACTCAGGTGAACCATTGACTGATGTGATCAGACATAATACACAGATTATCATACACATCTACCTGAATTACTTCTAGATGTGCAGTGTGGCTTTTGAGAAGAAACAGAGTACACTTGTTGGTTTGGTTTTTTTAAAGAGGTATTTTATTATAATGCTTGTGGATTGTTTCCTTCACTTGTAGAAACTGGAGTTTATTCTTATTAATGCCTGCTTTTTCATCTACATATTAGATCAGCTATGCCTTTAGCTGTTATACTGTGGATTTTTATTTATCAACATCCATTTTTTTTCCTGTAGCTGTATACAGAATAAATGCAGAGACTCATTGTACCTAACAATTGTACCCACCTCATGTCATTATCCAAAAGTTAGGTGGTAGTCTGAGATAGTAATTTGGACTCCCTCTTTAGTGGGAGGAGATAAAATAAGCACCTGCTAGAGTTCATTTATCCTGTTCTACTATGTGACTAGGTTAGATGGGATGGCTGATGTTAGGTGGAATGCTTTTTAATTCGAAGCATTGCTCTTAAAATCATAACACTTCTTGAGATCTTTGAGTCTTTTAACAAGTAATTTTCAATCCCTTTCCTGCTTGCTTTGTTCATGAATTGTGATCACTACAACTCAACATAGGATTGAAGTAGGGGCCAAACGAATGCCATCAGCAGCCACAGAATCTTCTAGATTTTGCCTTTTTTTTTTTTTGTCCTAATATTTCTGTGCTGTATCCCTCCTTCTATATGCAAAGATTATATGAACCTTAGCAGAATAAGTGCTTCCTTTTTGTACGATTGCTATCACTGTAATTGCTTTTTCCATATACTCCAAATAAATTAAAAGCAAAGCAAAGGAAGCTCTTTTGAAATGCACTAATTCTGAGTAAAGTATAGTAAAGAATCCTTCTGCTTTCATTCAGGGCAGAATCCTGTTTTGTGCTGAACATTTCCCTCTGCCCTTTCTGTAAGGGCACTGTCTGTGAAATCAGGCTGTGAATATTAATATCTAAAATTAGTCTGGAGATATATTTGGATTTGTTTCTGAATTACATGTATTAAAATAGGCATGTACCATAGATTCTGTATATTCAACAGCAGTAAGCAATGTGGGATTTTAAGAAATGCATCTGTTGATGCATCACATTAGATGTGTACTGGTTGTTACCTTGCTTTCACACCAAGCTCTACCAGAGATGTCATTTTTCAAGCTCCTTAAGAGAACTGTTTTGGGCAGAACAGTCTGAGTATTTGGGACCAGAGAAAATGACAGAATCCAGCCAGCTCAAAGTACGTGACACATGGTTGTGTGCTGTTGCAGACTAGGAATGTACTGGGAGCTGGCTTTCCCTGGAGTTGGAATCGGTGGTTTTACAAAGTTTGACGGAATGGTTTCAATTTGTACAAAGAGATGCAGGGAGTGTGGGAGTGTTAATGGATCTAACTGGACTCAGCTACATGAAATCCTGCTGCTGCTGCTGCATTCATTGGCAATAGCATTTCCACTTTTTAAGGTCTAGTATCAGTCTCACAGGTTTTGGAAACAGCACGAAGATGTTGTAAATGGGACTAAGTGAATTTCAATCAAAATTGATTGTTTTCTATGTTTTGGGGCTTAGATTGGTGAGATCGGTGAAGTATCAATTTTGATACTTCTTTACCATTAAATGGGAGAATTAAGAGTTTGGGGGCCCACACTGTCAAGGTCCGAGTGCCCCTTTTGTGCCTTTGTATCTTTGCCACGGCTCAGGATTTGCTCGGAATGGTGGTGATCATAAAATGCGAATTTGATATTAGTTAGAGAAATTACTGAGTCCAGAACACTTGATCTAGGATTGGGCATTGTTTCTCCCTGTCAAGCACTGAATAGCTGTGAATTAAGATGAGCTACATGTCCTGGTGCAGCCGAGGACTTGAATCCAAAACTCTCTCATAATCCACCACTAAAACCTGCCAGGTTTGCTGCCTCCTGTAATAAAACGTCGCAGTCCTAGAAGAGTGGAGGAAGTGCCCAGGCAGGGACTAGAGGAGCAGGGGCAATTGCTGGGGCTTGAAAAAAATTTGTCCTCTTCCATCCCACCCCCTTTTTATCTCCACAGCAGCGGGAAGGCAGCAGGAGTCAGGAGAGGGAGGGGAGTGCTGGACGCTGCGCGGAGTGGAGGGAGGAGTAGGAGAGGGGACTGCATAATGCGTGAGTGACAGAGAGCGTGCAGGCGGCTGGCTGAGTCCAGAAGACGCTGATGTCCATGTCCCCGGGTCTAGGTAGGTTTGTTGTCTCACTGTTTGAGGTGGTGGTTGCTTTGGAGGCATCCTGTATCAGCCGCAGAGATGTTCGCTGCCCAGGTGTCGAGGGTTCTGCCTGCAGCACCTGTTGCAGCAGGGACAGGGTTTAAGAGGCAGCGAGTGTATCACTCAGCCCTGAGTGGCTGGTGGATAGTGAGAGCCTGCTAAGGTTTCTGTTGTTCCAGCAGCTCCTCTTTCTCCTCTGCAGAGCCAGGCAGGTGGAGACAACAGTCTTTCCAATGGAAAATCCTATTCTCGGGATGAAACTCAGTCTGAAGTGTCCTAGCCGGCAATTTTTAACACTCAAAAAATGCACAAAGCATTAATTTGACTGTTTAAATTAGGTGAAAATGAAAGAAGTGGAGGAGCTGTGTGTGCATTGTGAGTTGCAAAGGGGAGTGACTTGAATAAATTTTTCAAATTTCAAGTCTGCTAAAAAATGAGGTTTAAATGTGTTAAAAATTAGAATATGACGTGCAAGTGATTATAAGTGCAAATATTGCTCGTGCTTCTTGCTTTTAATATGCTGTTTCTGTGTAAGACATTGCATAATTCACTCTGGCTAGCCCAGATAGAGTTAAGATCACATGTATATGGAACTGCTTGCCAAAAATCAATCATTGTTTTTTAATGAGTCTATAATTGCTTTATACTACAGATGTGAAATAACTGGTAAATTCAAGAGATCTTATTCATTATATAGAGGCTGAAAATGTTTTGTTCTGTTTTTCTGATCATACTTCTCACACATCTTCTAGAATGAGTCTTTCAGTTAAATACTAAATAGTTTGAGAATCTGCCATGAGGGCAGTTTCATAACTGAAAGTAGAATGTGATATATTTAGTCTGTCTGTCTCTTAAGCCTAAAACAAGCTTTCTCCTACTAAATGCATTCAGTGTTTCCATGTGGAAAGGAGAACCAGATTCCTGAGGAAATAAAATAATTTGTGGCATATTAGGCTTAGAATATTTCAATTCTCCATGGCCATTTCAGGCCAAATATTTGATAATATAAAAGCTAACATATTTCAAGGGGATACAATTTTAATTTCTAATCTTTTACTACTAATATTTATGTTGCTAGTGATTTGTAATGTAGGCTTTTGTGCTTTACTGGCTTTCTAATATACTTCTATGTTTTCATACCTTTGCATAAAGAAATTAACAGCATGTACTATATTTGCATCTGAGTGAACTAATTAACATCAATAATGGGATCACATGCTTACTAGCTTGTAATTGTGGCCCCTGTCCTGATATGTGGAAACCATTGGGAAAAAAAAGATATATTTGCTTTTGTGAGAACTAATGCTGGATAGTTTATTTGTTCTGTCAGCATCTTTAAGGCTGAAAAATATTACTAGTTGATATCAGTGAATGAGATTGATCCTTACGCACTCAAACCTACAGTGCACTACTTCCCTTGGAAACTGTGAGCTTTATTTGAATGAAATTTTCAGAATCAGGTCTAAATCATAACCTTTTATTAAAGCCTCTACTATATATGGATTTTTTTTTAATTTAACTTATTGCTTTCCAGATTTTTGTTTTTAATTTTATTTGCTTTTGGAATTTCATTAAAAAAAAAAAAAAATAAAAAAAGAGAGCTTAAGTCTGCAAATGCTTACACTCATGTTCTACTTAACATGTGAATAGGATGACTGAAACCAAACTATTGGAAAAGCTATGAAAGCATATACCTTTAGTGTATAGCACTGAAGAAGAATACCACTGCAGAGGACAGTAGGGATCTCAGTCACTGGGTACAAACAATTTATGGTAACTTGTGAGGAAAAATACTGGATGACCCACAAATCACCTCTGATGTTGTTACACATCTACCAGACTTGTTCTGAATTACAGTATGGTAAAAATTAGGTGATTATTAATTATTGTATTTTTAAAAGTATGCAGCAGTGGCCTGTAAGGTTAACAAAACTTTATTTTTGGAATGTTTCATTGAAAACTGGATGGAAAAGTATGTCCTTGCATCATATTTCAAAGAAAAGGAGAACTAAAATTTGTCTCGCCTACATCTGTAAGATGTTTTTGGAAGCATCATATATAGTAAACTGTATGTCCAACCCTTGCTGTGATTTTCGATAGGGTATCTGATGCAATTTATCTTTGCTTTATTGCTGGATAACCCTGCTCCCTGTTCTTCTTTCTTTATTGGCCAGCTTCTTCCAGTGTATTCTTGGTATTGGGTCAAGTTAGTTGTTCAGTAAAAATGCAAAAAATGTAAGCAGGTGTGAGAAAACACAAAGAATATACTGGAATTCTTTGCTCAAGGAGTATTAGGCCTTGACCTCCTTAAGATATAATCACGCACATAACTACTTTTACATGTGTAATCCTATTGATTGGTTTTACTCGTTTGTAGAAATTGTGCTTGCATTTCAGCTCTACAAGACTGGACAATTTAGGTATAGTCACCATTGTAAATAATGGTGAAGATAACACTTTCCCTCACTAGAAATAAGCATACATAGTATCTGAATACTTCTTTCACTGTCTGTTAAGACTCAGGTGCTATATAACATCTCCATCACCAAACTCAAGCTTACGGAACTGTTGCTGTCGGTGGTAGACATTTGTTGTAGTTCTAGAAATTCAAGAATAATGTCTTTCTAATAGGAGCTATATTACTCTTTCATAGGAAAAAAGAAAGGATTGACAGGAGCAATCAATGCTAGAAGCCATTTATCTTATTCAATATGGACTCACTGTAACTTAGTTTTACTCCAAAAAAAGTTATTGAATCACAAATCAGACTTTTTCTCCGGACCCTTACTTGCCAAAGTCATTCTTTGAGTGAACAGTCTCATGGTAAAATACTTTGTGTCAATGAACATTTTCAAGACTGAGTTTGTTTACTCCATCTTGAGCAGTAAATTCCTGTTACAAAAAGAATTTGGAAACTAGGAGCTCTGAAATACACTCAAAATACAAAAAACATTGGTTTTGTATATTTGCTTATGAAAATTTTCTACAGAACTAGTTAAATTTGTTTAAATTCCTTTTACTGGAATAATTTGTAAGTCCAAACGATGGTTGCTATTAAGATTAACTTATATTTATCTAAACGTGTTTATTTCACTAGCTAAATTTCTCTGTCAAAATTAAAGAGCAGAGAAGATGCCTTCCATGTTCTTTGTGGGTTTTGTGTTCGTGCATTTTTAGCAAGTTGAAGACAGAATTTCCTCTAGAATGTTATAGTGCTAACGTTTTATATAACAAGAGATTTTTGTTTGTTTACCTCATTTTGTATCTACTGTAGATTTATTAGTTAGAGTTCAGTTTTGATTCACATTTTCAGATGGCAAGGGAAGCTTCCTTCTCCTCAGTCACTTCCCCTGGACTGGTCCAATATGTTACTTCTCCGAATTGTTTCAAGCTTTGCTTCATTAAGGATTTAACATGGCCTTAATTCAGCCATCTGTTATGGGTTTGGCAGACCAACAGATCTGAGGTATTGGTCAGAGCTTTAGAAATTTCCCACATTTTTAAAGGTTAGGAAAAGAGCTACCTTTATGAATAGATTTTGAATAATTCTCAGCAAGACAATGGTGCAGAAGTGGGGTAAAAAATGCATGTCATTCTCTGAAGCACAGGGTCCCCTGTCTGCCTTTAGCTTTGCTGAAAGGCAATTAGCATTTCAACCAGCCAATTTGGTTACATGCAATGAAGTACTTGGGTTTGTAATTTGCTGCTCTCGGCTTGGTGCTGTTGAGAACTAGCTCTGTGTAATCCTCTCAAAGCACCTTTCTTCCCAGCATAGTTATTGTTGCTGGTCTTAAATAACTAATCAACAAAGAGATTTCCTTGTCTTGAGCTACAGGGTGCCTTAGAAGATCGAAAAGAAATACCCAGTTAATAAGGGAATGATTATAATTATTAAATAGTGATTATTAAATTGTGACATAGGTTAAAAGCTTTAGAAAGCCAAGGAAAGCACAATACATGATTAAGGTAGTGTGAGAAGTCTTTGAACCCAAACAAATTTTTCTTGGGAGGTTCTGTTCACTGCATAAATACTTTTTCATGTGTCTTATTTAAAAATGGATTGCCCAGATTTAAGAGATTAATTCCCAGTATAGATTATAGTGAGGACCCCATGATAATCCTCTTCTCAAAAAGTTGCAAATTTTTACTTCTGCAGGAAGAAGCCTTTAGGGGCACTCTGAAACACAACAATCATTCCTTGTGGCAATCTAGTGAAAAATGAATGCGTTTAACGCTAGGACTGAAGCTTGTTTTGATATGCGCCTTACATTTAGTATAGATAGTCGATCCAAATTTTCATGTTTAATAATACAATTTTATTTAAATACAACTCAAGAATAACTCGCTAGCACAATTATTCTAATATTTAGGCAACAGATTAAAATTCTGTTTGGCTTATACATGCGTATTAACTTGCAAGAATCCTCTGTGTGTAGCGGTAATTCTTCTGTCGGTATACCTGAAATAAAGCCACCTAATCCCCAGCATGAGGATGTAATTTACCATTCTACACCTTACAGATTTTTTTTCTTGCAAGCTCATCGTGTGTGAAGCATTATTGCAAAACAGCTTGTTAATATATTTTGGTTTAAGTACGAGAAAAATAACCATTATACTGCAGAAAGCAGTAATATTTTTTCTTTTCTGATATACGCTTTTCATTCAGGCGGTAGCACTTCATTCAGGACAAGTACTAGCTATTGGAAGCCATGGTAGTTTTGTGCTTAGCTCACATGTTCTAAAAATACATTAAGTGCTGAGGATGTGCAAGAAACCTACAGAGCAGAGATAAAAATGGAACTTGTTGTGAAACTCCACATCTTTACGGAAGCAGAATAAATGGGTTTTCCTCACTGAAGCCTGCAGACCTTCCTCAGCTGGATTTCTCGTTCCATAGGTGTACGAGCCTGATCTTGTGGCAGGCTCAGTTGTGCAGTTACTTCTACAATAAGCATGAGCTGGAAGTGCTAAGCACTGGCTGGGTTGCTTGTTTTTGTTTGTTGATTTTTTTTTTTGGTGGGTTTGTTCATTGTTGTTTTCTTTTTGTTTGTTTTTT
>JAAGNO010027907.1:49897-61649 GCA_033439905.1 Ceryle rudis
CTCTCCCTCTCCCTCTCCTCTCCTCTCCTCTCCTCTCCTCTCCTCTCCTCTCCTCTCCTTTCCTCTTTCCTCTTTCCTCTTTCCTCTTTCCTCTTTCCTTCTTTCTGTGTTGACAGGGTAGAGACAGAAAGGTTTGTCGTGTACTTTGGGTAAGTGCAGTGAACTGTGGTTTTCTCTTCATTGAATCAATGCTCTGTTTTACAAGTGATTGGTTTGGACAGGCTATGTCTTTATCATTTCTTTCCCTCTCAGGAATCACATCTTTTGCATCCTTTCAGTCAATGCATGCTTGCCCTTTGGTGTTTAATTTGATGGCATGTGGTTCTGGTTTGAAGGTGTTTCTTTATGTGGGATCTGTGAATAACGGAAGTTATGAATGCATGGCTCAGTGTTTGATATTTGAGTGTTTGATGCAATGATGGATTCGTTGTTTTAAACTGCCAGAAATATGATTTGCCCCAAGTAAGTAATTGAACTGAGTCGATTTATAGGGAAGAAGTCTTCTGTGGCCAAAGATGAGTGGTTATCTTGCTTTTGAGTCACCTACGTTTACTTTATATTAACACAAGTTATTCTCTCTGCTGACAGAATTTTTTTTAATGTACAGTAAACATGACATGTTACCTCTTTAAACAGACATTTCCTGGTTTGCATCTTGTAACCTTCGCGTCGACTCTGCTACAAGATGCATTGCTATTTAGTTTTATGTAAGGGCATTCCATTATTTATGGAGAGTTTGTGTCTGGAACTGATTTCACACATTGGATATAGTACAGCATATTTCTTTCTACATGAAATACTGTTTCATGAAGCCTGAGTTGTAGTGCAGTGAAACCATAAAAATATTTGCATTTTGTTGGACCAAGGGTTCATTGAAGTTTTCTTCCAGGAAACACAGAAGTTGCACAGGAATCTAAATACATAAAACACTGCAATAATCCATATCACAGAATCATTGGACTTGGAAGGGACCTCTAGAGATCATCTTATCAAACACCCCTCACACCCCACCCCTCCCCAAATCAGGTTTGCCCAGAGCACATTACACAGCACATATCCAGACAGGTTTGGAATCTCTCCAGAGAAGGAGACTCCACAACCTCTCTGGGCAGCCTGGCACAGGCTCTGACACCCTCACAACAAGAAAGTTTTTCTGCATATTTTGATGTAACCTGCTGTGTACCGGCTTGTGCCTGTTGTCCCTTGTCTTGCCACTGTGCACCACTGAAAAGAGTCTGGCTCACCCTCCTTGCACACGCCCTTTAGATATTTATAGACATTGATCAGATCCCCTCTCAGGCTTCTTTTCTCCAGGATAAATAGTCCCGGGTTTCTCAACCTTTCCTCATAAGAGAGATGCTTCAGTCCCCCAGTCATCTTCGTTGCCCTCCACTGAATTCTCTCTAGCCTCCCTGTCTCTCTTAAACTGGGCACCCCAGAACTGGATGCAGTATTCCAGAAACCGCCTGCCCAGGGCAGAGGATGACCTTCCTTGACCTACTGGTCATACTCTTTTTAATGCACCCCAGGATACCAATGGCCTTCTTGGCCACAAGGGCACATTGTTCGCTCATGGGTAACTTATTGTCTACCAGGACTCCAAGATCCTTCTCCTCATGTCTGCTTTCCAGCAGGTCTACCCCTAACCTATATTGATGCATGAATTGTTTCTTCCCAGGTGCAGAAGCCCACACTTATCCTTGTTGGACCTCATTAACTTCCACTCTGCCCAACGCTCCAACCTGTCCAGGTCATGCTGGATGGCAGCACAGCCCTCTGGTGTGTCAGCCACTCCTCCCAGTTTTGTGTCATCAGCAAACCTGCTGAGGGCACACTCTGTGCCCTTCTCAAGGTCATTGGTATCCAAACCATGAGTCTGAAGGTGCATTCCAGATGCATCCTTCAGTAGTAGTTTTTTTATTGTAATGAACTTAAACCAATTGCATTGAAAATTAACACACCTGGGGCAATGAATGCAAGAAATGTGGAAAGTTTCCTTCTCTTGTCAGATAGGGCCCATTGGTGCCCATAAGACCAAGATGGTGTAGCAGTAGTCCAGGAAGAGAAACCCCTTGCAGAGAGCAGCTCTAGCTGATCATTCACTGTTCACTGTATGCTTTCAGACAGAGGGTTTGTGAGTTAGGAAGGAGAAAGGGAGTAAGTCTGAGCTACTAAGAGCGGGTCCAACAGTAAGTAGAGCCATACTGGGGTCCTACAGGTACTGTCCACATCTTACAGAAGGCTGGGTAACACACCAGAGAGGATGAAACCCAGAGTATTGAGGAATGAGTCTCCTCCTATTTGTAGCAATAATAAATTTTCCAGGAAAGGGTAAGAATGTGTAATTGTCAATGTGATTTCTACTTAAGTGGTTTTGGATTATCCTTTCTGTTTCGATCCACGTACCAGGTAATGCTTTTAACTTTTTAGTGCACATATCTGTTTCTTTTCCTGTGTGTTGTGTGCATGCGTGACTAAGAAAACCCAGAATCACTCATTATAAAAACTTATCAGAGGACAAAGTTGCTTCAGAAGCAAAGGTTTCTTTACAGATGGGTAGAATATACTGTTGTATCTTTCTTAATTTATTTTATTCTTTGCAGGTAACTGTTTTCATAATTTATTCATTAAATTAATCACTATTCTGCTGTCTTTCACGCGGGTGTGGATTTACTTGACAAACACAATTGTCACTCAAAAAAAAATCCTTTTACCTGCTTTTCTCAGGGTCAGTGTGGAAAATCAAATACTGAAATATGGGTTTACTACTCGTGAAATCACTATTTTGGAAAATGATGATCCTGGAGGAGTGTTTGAATTTTCTCCCTCTTCTAGAGGTCCCTACAGTATCAAGGTAGTTATCCGAGTAATTTCTCTTAATCATTACGGACAATTTAGTTTAAGCAGAGGGATAGAAAAATCTATCTTTTTTTACAGGAAGGGGAGTCTGTCGAATTGCAGATTGTTCGCAGTCGAGGAAGTCTCGTCAGGCAGTTTCTACGCTACACTGTAGAACCAAGAGACAATAATGAGTTTTATGGAAGCACAGGAATTCTGGAGTTTAAGCCTGGTGAAAGAGAGATCATAATTACTCTTCTGACAAGAATGGATGGGATTCCAGAGGTAAAAATTAAAATTAAAATTTTTCTCTCTTCAAGTTGTGTTCACAGGCATGTTAGTTTGTCACTTACTAAAAAAAAGGCAAATACATACGACCACTACAAGTGTGTAATGGCTTTTCTCCGGAATGTCTTCCCAGCCTGCAGACCAGGGATGCCTGGATAAATAGAAGGTGCCTTTCAGTTTAGTACTCCTCAGCAGAATTTTTTTTTTTTTTTTCTGTGAATTGAAGCAGTTAATGCTTTGAATCCATGTAATTTTTTATCACCTGTGACATTCTGCAGAATAGAGTGCCATTGTGTAATGGAACTCTGTGTGAAGAACCACTTCGTTTTTGTCCCTTTTTCTAGTCATCATCTCTTAGTTTCACCCAGTGCTCACCCATCTAGACTAATATTTGCCATATAGATACATGGATGCCATGCTTTAATGTTCCTTGAAGAATTATCTGTGAGCTTTTTCCAAGAAATGTACAAAGTACATTGTCCATTTAGATTCATAAGGCAAGCTGATATATTAGGGTTTTTTTTCAGTTTGCTGTCAGTGGTTTTAAAGTCTTTACTTTCCCTGTTACAAAGCCAGAAATCTTAATAAATCTTATGGAAAACTCAGCTTTCAGGAAGCATTACAAATATATTTGTACTAGTGAATTAATGTGAATGTGAAGTTACATACACCTATAATAATGCTAGATTTTTTTTAGAAAATGGCCCTATCTGAGAGACAAATTTCCGATTATTTCTTTATTCTGATGTCAATGTGCAAACAGAAATGTGCATGTAGAAATTATGTGCGATTTCCTTTAATTTAAATTTGTATGTCTTTCTGCTTGGCAAGGGACTGTGGATGCTTGCCCGTTTGTTTTGGATGTGAATACTGAATATGTCTTTTTATTCTGACTGAGTTTCCCTCTTCTAGCTGGATGAGTTATATTCTGTAGTACTCAGTGGCTACAGTGAAATGCCAGGCAAGTTGGGAAGCGCCACAAGGGTCAATATAACTGTTCTGAAGAATGATGATCCACACGGCGTCATTCAGTTTCTACCTAATGAACTACCAGTAACAATAAAGGAAAGTAAAGGAGAAGTCATTTATACTGGTAATTCTTTTTTATTAAGAGTTACTGCTTTATCCTCTGCCTGCCCTTCCAGGGCTTCTTTTCCCCATTTCACCTTTCCAGGACAATATTTGACTCAAGTCTCAAGCAAAAAAATAGCACTTACAGGCAAAGAAAATAACAAATTTGAGCAAGTTTAAAGTGCTTTGATGGTCTATCTTTGCATGTCCTTTCACGCAGTGCTCTCACATATTGTTAGTTTTGCCAGAAGTGGATTTGCCTGTTATTTACTTTTCCTTTTGCTTTGTTTCAGCTTTCCTGACTTTTTCCTTTCTGATTGGTGTTGTTCTGAAGATGCACACTGACTGTATATGTTTCCATTTTTTTTAGCTGCTTACAGCGTTGTAAGAAACCAAGGAAACCATGGCAATGTCAGTGTGTCTTGGGTTGTTGACCCAGCATGTACCAATGACATCTATCCAGAACAAGGGACTATTTTCTTTGATGATCTGGAGTTTTCAAAAAATATCACCATCTACTCACTGCCAGATGAGGTAAAGATTTTGACAGTGTTTTTCTGAGAGTATATGGAAAAAAAAGTGCTAAAACATTACAATTTAAGGAGAAAGAAAGGATATCTGTTTTTAAGAGCCTGATGAGTATTTTTATTTGAGTAAAACTGAGATTACTTCAGCAAACCATGAGAGAATTTGAGAAGCTGTGCGTACCTATAAATGAAGAGTTACAAGCTGAGAGTGGTTGAATGTGGATAAACAATAGAAAAGTTCATTTGGATAAGCCCCTTGTCTTGACAGCAGGAATCCCATTTTTTATTTTCAATGCTGATATATTTGAGGTAATGTAAGAAAGAATGAGAATAATTAATAATAAATAAACAAAGGCAGAAAAATGAATCACATGTATCAGAAGCGGGAAACTGCAAAATAACTTTGGGGTCTTCTGTGCAACAGTAAAGATGAGGTGACTTATTTACAAAGATTTTAGACTGGTGATGGTTTCTGTGTTACTACATGAACTGTCCTTTGTCATCCCTCTCAATACACTTAAGGATCGGTAAATAAAAACCACCACTCAGAAATCGCTGATATATTAATACTCTCAGCTGTT
This sequence comes from Ceryle rudis, assembly GCA_033439905.1. Classification (NCBI taxonomy): domain Eukaryota; kingdom Metazoa; phylum Chordata; class Aves; order Coraciiformes; family Cerylidae; genus Ceryle; species Ceryle rudis. Next base: position 55,203 of record JAAGNO010027907.1, read on the forward strand.
CATTGTAATTTCTTCATTGTTTTGTATGCAAGAAGTTAATTTCGTAATGCTTTCTCTTTGAGGTACCTGAAGAGATGGAAGTATTCATCATCAGCTTATTCAATGCTACTGGTGGAGCCAGGCTGGGCAATATAATCAGTGCTGTTTTACAGATTACAAGGAATGATGATCCCATTTATTTTGCAGGTTAGAAATTATTGTTTGGAAATTTAGAATATATATACTACCCCAGACAGATTTTGTAGACAGACCAGATCATTGAGAATCCTAATCCCAGTGGAGCTACTATAAAATGTTCATGTTTTTCCTGTGTTGAATTTCTCTTTAGTTCCTGAAAAGCCTTCCCTTATTTTATTTAATTACTCTCTTCACTGATGCTGAGATTGCTTAGCTGGCCAAGTAGAACGATATTCTTGTATCCACAAGTATTTCTGTGCCCTTACCATATATACCTTGTGTCACTGAGGAGAAGGATCCTTTAGGGGAGGATTAAGAAAATAAGCCAGGTTCAAGAAACTCAGGCTTGAACCCAGGTAGATTTGTTGTTTGTGTATTCTCAGAACCTCTGACGGTGAGTGTTAAAGAAGGAAGTGTTGCGAACTTCACAGTCCAGAGGAATGGATCTGCTGATGTTGTTGTTGCTGTCCACTATATTACTGTTGATGGAGATGCCACAGCTGAAGAGGGAGATTTTGTTCCCAGTGAAAAGAGCAGCATCATTTTGTTTGACATTGGAGAAAGAGAGCAGAACTTATCTGTGTATATCAATGATGATGATAGTCCTGAAACTGACGAAACATTTTACATCTTCCTTTTGAATTCCACAGGTAAAACTGGTGATTTCATGTATGTTTAATAACTCTCTCTTTTTTTTTTTTTTTCTGAATTTTTTACCAGCTTTGTCATATAAAGCAATATATAAATACCAAATACTATATGAATAGGCTCTGCTTCAACATTTCTGTGCAATTGCATGTTTGGATTTTCTTCCTGAATTGATTTAATTGGAAAAAAAAAAATCAAATGATACAGATGAAACCTTTCCTGCAAAAACAACTGGAATGAAAGTCTCTTTTCAAATGTAAATGTTCCAAATTAGATGGGGCTTTGACTTGACTACAGAAACACAAGGCTAAAGAATGTTACTACTGCAACAGAATTAGGGAAAGAGATACTTTAAGATTTCTTGTCATGCTCTGATGTATATTACACAACTGCCTGACTTTTGTAAAAACAAACAGAACTGCCTTATTTTAGAGGAAAACCATGTAAGCTGTTCTCTTATTTTTGTATTAGTGCAACGTGTGCATAGGCTTTCTTCAGTCTGACATTACAGCTTTACAAAGCTAAATCTGCAGTAAAATGTGTGTTAGAAATTGCCCAGTGTAACACCAGTAAAGAATGGGTTTATTATCTTATAAATAACATTGTCATTAAAAAAAAAAAAAAAAAGAAAAAAGAAAAAAGAAAAAAAGGAAAAGTTCTTTCCTGTTGAATGATGATAGAAAATTACTCAGCACATTCCCATTTTTGAATAAGCCATCCAGATGATGACTGAGACTTCAGAGGGGCTGTAATTCAGTAAAGCAAAGGAAAACTTTCACAATTAACCATCAGACTATTCCTTCACACTAGGTGTTGTGGTAGGTTCACAAAGTAAACTACCCACCAGAGATTCAGTTCAAGATGAGGGAAGATACAGTTGGCTTTCTTCATTTAGACATGCATACTAAGTGTCTTAGCCTTCATTTAGTCTACAGTGGTCTAGTCTTCACAGTCAGTGAGACTGAGAGAGTGGTTCCGGTCACACAGAAGTGGACACCCTGTGGTTGGTCTTTGAATTGCTCATAAGGCTTTATTGATGTCAAGCTGCAACTTCCCTAGACATTGGTAGCAGGCAGACAGAGAATTATAGGGGAGATTTTAGCAATTATTTGAGTATAAGGTAGCTTGTTTCCTGACGTCACTGGCACCCAGGTCAGCTACAGAACATCAACCTTAAATTTTTAGAGAAAGCCCTTCTTCTCCCTTCTTACATTTTCTCTTCAGTGATCTCTGTCTACTTTACTGCTCTCCTTCAGAATCTACTGATATTTTCTCTTACCACTCTACTAGGAACATACGATGCCTTTCCTGCTGGCATACTGGTCCTGTAAGAATGGGTAGCTGTAGGCTCCCGTTGCTTCTAAAAGGAGGAATCATATCATCATCATGGAGCCTCTCTGGAATCATGCAAACCTAGAATGGTTTGGGTTGGAAGGGACCTTAAAGATCATCTTATTCCAAGCCCCCTGCCATGGGCAGGGACACCTCCCACTAGACCAGGTCGTACAAAGCCCCGTCCCAGCTGGCATGGAACACTTCCAGGGAGGGACATCCACACCTTCTCTGGTCAACCTGTTCCAGTGTCTCACCACCCTCAGAGTGAAGAACTTCTCCCTCCTAATCTAAATCTACCCTCTTTTGCTAAGAGTACAGAATATATTTATATGCATTCCTGAAAGAAGAAAAAACAAAGATATTTTCTTTCTGTGTTGCATATATTTGCCTTGATTGTTACATGCCTTTTGAAAGTTATGTTAGTCTTTTGTACCACAAAGTACAGTTAGAGGCATGTGAAGTTAAAGCAGTAAACACATTGTTTACTTTTGAACAAAAGCTAGTCTAATGCTCTTAAATGGAGTGAAAAATGGGATGAGGATGGAAACTTAATGTACATCTTTGGACATGGGAAGGGTGAAGACTGTCCCTACAGTGCTACTATATACGCTACTATAGCTTCCACTCTGTAGATAGATTTTATTTCATTTCAGGTAGGTTGTGGTAAGCATATGAATAACCTCATAGCCATTGTTCTTAGCTTGTATTTAGTTTAAGTGCAGTATTTCTATTCTAGGTCTAAAGGACAGTTGGGGTCTCTGAGTACACACCTTTTTCTTCTGACTTGTCCAACTGATTAAATACAAAATGCTACCTCTCATACAATCCTTTCTGCTCACGATCACATCTTCTCTGTTCATGTTACATATATTTTTTCCTACAAATCTTATGTTTTGCTCACTGGATGAGATGCTACTTAAGTAGATTTACCCTGATTGGCCTGTTACTGAATATCCTGGGCATTGGTTTTCACTGGTTATCATTGTTCATTTTTTTTTTGTTTGTTTGCATAAAAGCAGTTGAAGGAAAAGAGAAGTGAGAAGGAAACACCTTCAGTTTTAGTTACCTCCGTTCTGATTCCAGTTTTGATAAAATTAATCACTCTTTTCTTAGGGGATACTGTTATCTTTAAGGCTGGAGTGGCTACAGTTATTATTGAAGCAAATGATGATCCTAATGGAATTTTCTACTTGGAACCTTTAGAGAAGCCAGTGGAAGAAGGCAAAAGTAACAACTTTTTGTAAGTAACTTTTAAATAATATGTGGGACTTTATGGATAGTACTTTGATCTAATCCCATACAAATTTACATTGATAGAAATACATTAAAAATAGCATTACCCAATTTTGGATTAAATGATTTGTAAACATACTGAAGACAACAACTGTTGTGATATCAAGCAGACTGTGCATATTAAAGTGTATACAGAAATCCATGTTGAAATTTAAATAAATCAGACTACAGCACTGTTGTTTTGTTATATTCTCAGTAGACCTTAGACACCAAAAAATTGAGATGGTAGAACTGCCTATAATCTGGACTAACAGAGAAGTAAAAAAAATCTTTTCAAAATACAGCTGAGTACAGCTTTGTTGCTGCTAATTTCTTTTTGCACTCTACTTTGAAGCTTTCCCCTACAAGCAGCCTTTATTTCTGTATTTTTTCTGTTAGTTTTTCTTCTATCTGTTAATTACAGATGGAAGTCTGTATCTCAAAGTCCAGATGTGAATGTCTTCTAGACCAAAAATACTTCTTCCTAGTCTGACCTCTGAAAATATTTTTCTTCCATCCACTGGGATGTACTCGAGAATGGGAAGGGTTCAGAAATGAGTGTTCTTGGTATCTTACCTTGCTATGTTCCATAGAGTCAGGATGGAATTATAATCTGGCAAAAATACTGATTTTTCATTAAGAAACCTTTAGATAGGCTATAAAAAGAAGTCAGGTCACAATAACTGTGTTAGTGTGAGGGGTTATGGAAGAGGCAGTTTTCATATTTGTTTAATTATGTTTTTTTTTTTTTATTTGATTTTCTTGTTTGTTTGTTTTAAGGGCTTCAAGCAGGCGCGTGTGACTGTGAATTAGGTCTTAATGCTTGTGTTACACATCTAAAAAAAATAAAAATCCTTGAGAAGAGAGTATATTAAATATATTGTGTGCTTGGTTTTATTATGCTACTCTTTGTGGGTTTTTGGTGCTTTATAAACTTATTGGCAGTGTAAATTTTTTTTTAGCTGTACAAAAACTAAATCTTTGTTTAATTTACTACATTCTTAATCTGGAATAACCACAAATTTCTGAAGGACAGATCATAACTCAATTTGAATAGCAATGTAAGAAAGAGTTTAAGGAGACTTGATGGTTAAAGGGAGAAAAGCTGGTGGTTAAATGTGGGTGGTCCTTTTTTATTTTTTTTTTTTTTTGTCCAAGGGTGGCCAGTTTTATCAAATTTTAATGTTGAGTTGCTGAGATATTACACGTTCGTATTTCTTACTTACATAATGAACAAACAAACTGATGTTTAGCTTAATAGTACTGCTCTGCACAGACGTGCAGAGGTTATTTTCTTCTAAAGGTACCTGTGATCTACTTGGGTGAAGAATTCTGCTGTGAAACTGTGGGCTTTCCAAGAGAGTTGTGCTATTGGTTATTGTTGTTTAGAACATTGTATATTATTTTTTGCAGCACAGACGATGAGTGTACTTGTGTTCTCCCTTGCTAATGAGTGCTGAGGTATACCTGCAAGCACATTCACTCTTTCTGTATCACTGAACAGGGTTTTGAGACGTAGAGGACACTTTGGCAATGTCTCACTGACATGGCAGCTGTTTAGTAATGACTCTGCGCTGAGGCCAGGAGAAGAGTTCTGTGAGACTTACGGGACTGTGTACTTCATGGATGGTGAAGCTTCAAAGCCAATAACACTCCGTGCTATTTCAGATACAATTCCTGAATTCAATGAATTCTTTATTCTAAAGTTGGTGAATGCTTCAGGTATTGTCTTCCGTATCACCATTCCCTTCATATCTTGTCAAAAAGAATTATGTTTAATCAGTTAAAAAGAAAACATCCCCAGAAAGAGCTTTGCCTTGAATTATGTCTCATACTACACTTTTCTGGTAAGGTTTTAGGTTTTATTTTTCATTTAATCTTGATTTAGGTATATAATTGCAGTTGTTCAGTTTCTGAATTACTGTTACACTCTTTCTGTCATCTGACTGTTAAGAAGGATGCCTCTTGGTGATTTCAGAGATGTAGATCTTTGTGTAGTTGAAGACAACACAGAGGCTATGCATGTCTACAATAATGGAGGTTGGTTGGTTTATTTGCTTCTTTTTTGAGAGGAGGTAAAATACTTCCCGGAGTTGCCTGGAGTTCCTGACTGGCATTACCACTTCATTTGACTTAAATTACTATTGCTACAGGTCTGCTACTAAGCAGAGTTCCAAGTTTCTTGTACTCAGAGATTTCCACCTCAGTAGTATTTATGGTCTTCTGTGCCCAGTTACAGTATGTGTTGACCTTTCCTGTAAGTGAAATCCATACACGTGTAGAGAAGATATATATATATCTTATACCTATATATAATAGGTAGATAACTGCACACTTTGAACACGGAAGCTCTACATCACATCGTGATCTTCATATTATGACTTCTTACTGTGCAGAAATAGGTGACTAATGGCAGGACTTGGCAGCAGCTTTAGTACACAATGGATTACTGATTTTGCAGGGTATCTCTGCTTCTGTGTCAGAAACAATGGGCCAAATTTTGCCATTCTATGTTTGTGTAAATCTTGGAGTAATATGGGGAGTGGTTTGTCAAATGAATCAAAGGTAACCTATCTCATTGAATAATTCAGAAAATTTGAGCTAACTTTGTTTTGCCGAAAGACAAATGTGTGTTTTGCACTTGAAAGATAACACTCCTTTGTTTCCTATGAAAACTGTCCCACAGTGTTTTAAAAACAATGCAGTTAAATTATGTTATTTCCAAATTAGAGCATTCTCTAAGTTCAGAGATTCTTTAAGGGAAATGTAAGGCTTTTTAGAAATACCCTTTATTAAAAATATTTTTAAGTATTTAACTTAAGTTTAAGATACTTAACTTTTTTTCAGACTGTGTTGTTTGAAACCAGCCATTAACTTTTGCTCTGACTTCCGTTATATAGGTGGGTCCCCTGGTCCTGGTGGTCAGTTATCTGAAACAAGCCTTGCTGTAACCGTGATGATCCCATTCAATGATGACCCGTTTGGAGTCTTTGTTATAGATCCATAGAGCCAGGA
>JAAGNO010027907.1:74770-85068 GCA_033439905.1 Ceryle rudis
TAAACCACCGCCGCTCAATCTGGCTGAAAATGTGGAATGAGCTATACCCTGTAGAAACCACCTTTATGTAATGCAGTCATATTAAGGGACATTTCAAATATGATTCTTTTGGGAGGATGAAATCTTATTTATATTTGAATATAGCAAGTATAAAAATGAAATTCTTCTATATTGAACTTACTACTGACCTGATAGACAAAGAAATAAATAAATAATTTCACACTACCTCAACTCTTCAAAAAAGTTATGGCTTGTATGCTCCACAGAATGGTAGAATAATAAGTTGTAGAAAACCGGGATATTTTTCTGCCATACTGTAATTCAATCACCAGAAATATGTTGGTGCAGTTTGTAGTTATACTTTGCCCAATTCCAAAAAGCATAATTTTGTTGATATCTAGTGGTGACTAACCACTAAACTCACACGTGTGTCTATGAACACTATAGCCATAGACAGCAAGCATCACAGGCACCTCCTCACTTAAGTTCTTTTTATGTTTCAGTTGTAAATTCTCCTCGACTTGGATTAGTGAGTGAGACGATAGCTCATGTAATTATCAATGCCAATGACGATGCTTTTGGAACACTTCAGCTTTCAGCTTCAAATGTGCGAGTTGCTGAAAATTATGTTGGACCAATTATTAACGTCACCAGAACTGGGGGATTATTCGCAGATGTTTCTGTGAAATTTAAAGCTATGCCAATAACTGCAACAGCTGGTAAGACATCAGAATAACACAAGTATGCAGTCTGTGCTCAAGTAGAAAGAGCCTGCTGTATGCTTTGAGCAGTCAAAGTAAATGACTGGGTACTGAATGCGCTATTGTATAACAAGTACAAAAAAAAGAAAGTAGCAACTCATTTACTGACTCTGCTTAGCACATAGGAATCCAAGACCTATAGGAGAGATCATGCATCAGCTTTTCAGAAGCTCCAAGACATTATTATTGGAGAATCTGGCAAGAGAAATGAGTGAAGGAGTTGGGTTGTTTATTTCCTTAGTAGCCAACCAACTCTTAAAAAACCCCAAAATAAATAAAAAATACTACAGTGGTATATGTAGCCATTAATTAGTCCAATGTACATGTATAAACTCACCACGTGTTGTTTAGGTGAGCTTATTGGAAAGAAAGTGAGAGTTGGGTACTCATCTGTAAAACAAACGGGTAAAAACCCATCAAAACCCAAGAAGACTTGAACTTCTAAAACTGGGAAGTTCTGCAGTCAGTCCCTTTACAGAGAAGGTATATAAAAGAAAGAAGCAAACTTATTACGTGTGCAGGGTCAGAACCATTTAGGCAGTTATGAATCAAACCCACTGAATTTCAGCCATGTCCCAAATTGAATAGGTGGGTGGTGTGTGCTCTGAGAACTGGTATTTTAATTCCTTTTTATGTAACAGACTTCTAAATAGGTGTGTAATGGATAGATGTCAGAGTATGCTTTCAGTTCGTTTCTGAAGCAGAGCCATTATCTAGCCTATCACGGTTGTTTATCTAGACATTCTTAGAGACAAGCTTGCCTGAAGTGAGGTCCCCACACAAAACGTGCCCTTTACTAAAATCTGCTTTGACAAAGGTGTTTTTGTTCACTTTTATCTCTTGGAAGGCTGCAGAGCAATTAGAAATCAAAGACAGAAACATCTTGGTAGTGTGACCTTGTCACTGGAAGACAATAATGGGCCTTTTCTAACTACCTCTTGGTCTAACAGTGCAAACTCTGTTTTGGCCAAGACAAGTTTTATTTGCATCCATTCAGATATTTAAAAAGAAATGGGAAATAAAAAAGACTGCCTTGTCTGGGTCTGATGATAAAGAAATAAAACAGGAAAATGAGGAATGTATGTGTAAGCAAAAAGAGAAGGATTACGGATGATGTTCAATACACTGAACCATCACACATCAATATTCTGTGTTTTTTATTGATTTTGGTTTTTGTCCACAAATTTAGGTGAAGACTACAGTGTAGCCTCGTCAGATGTTGTCTTACTAGAAGGAGAAACAAGTAAAGCTGTGCCAATTTATATAATTAATGATATCAATCCTGAAATTGAGGAGTCGTTTTATGTTCAGCTGCTGAATCAAACAACAGGAGGAGCCTCGCTTGGACCTTTGACTAGGGCCGTCATAACTATTGAGGCTTCTGATGATCCTTTTGGATCCTTTGGTAAATGAGTCTTACTTGTGTATTTTCTCTCTTCTGTTAACTTTTTTACTGTAGATTTATGGGAGAGCTATAACTGGGCAACTCAATAAAAACTTGCAGAAGACAAAGAGGAAGCCTGGATGAAGCTAGTAAGGGAAAAGATAAGCTAAATTAAAACATGTAATTAAGGAGTAATGATGCTTTAATATAACAAAAAAAAGTATTACTGGATTTTAGTTTACTTTTTTTTTTATTTATTTAAGTGATGCATTTCTGAAATAGCTTTAAGGCAAAATCTTCATTCTAGTATCTGTTGCTTAAATATTTTGATACCTTTATTTTAATAGATAATCAGCCAAAGCAGATTTAAAACTCTGGGGAAATTGAGAAATAAAAAGAGAACTTAAATTACACTGTTTTATTTTCTGGGAAGTACTTTAGTTTTTCTTCTGCCTCTTCGTATAAACAAAATGAATTGTGTGTACTTTCCAAAATTAGTTCCATTACACAGGCTTTGAGAAGGGTTTTGATTAATTGAGAATTTTAATAGTATTTTAGAAATCCATCTGTTTCTTTGTCTGTTTGTTTGTTTTGTGGGTTTTGGTGTATTTTTTCTGCCTTTTTCTTTGGTTTACCCTTTTCTTCCTTCAAAACCCTAATTAATTCTTTTTCATCCACTTTACCAGTAGTAGAAGGTAGAGGAAGAAAAATGTAAATAAAAAATAATTCCAGACAGGTAATTAATTAACTTAATTCTTGAAAACTAAATGTTTAATAGATGGAAGACTTTTACTGGAAACAATTTTAGAGGGAATACATTGCATTATTTCTTCAGCAAGTGACGTAAAATCTGCTAAAGAGTTTCCTTCCTGGGACTAATTATGAAATTGTTTTCTAAGAGTTAAGAAACAATTCATAGATATGTTGAAATAAACTTTTTGGATGAGGGCTTAATTTTCATGGTAATTTCATGTGTAGATTAAAATATTAACGCTGAAAGTTCACTATTAATTTTAAATCTGATTAAAATTGATTTACTTGTGCAAGTAAATGTAGTCAAGTGAAATAAAACTCTGTTACTCAGGAGCTGATATTTTTACTTTCAATTTCACTCTTACCAAACACATCTCTCTGTGCTGCACTTCAGTTTTCCAGATTACCAAATTCACTGTGGAGGAGCCTGAATCTGGATCAGCAACCATAAATCTGCCAATAATCCGCAACGCTGGGACACTCGGTCATGTTACTGTTCAGTGGGTGGCTACCATTAATGGGCATCCTGCTGATGCTGACTTGCAGGTCGCCCTGGGTAATATTACTTTTGCCCCTGGGGAAGCCATTCAGATGTTGCTGTTGGAAATCTTGGCTGATGATGTTCCAGAAGTGGAAGAAGTAAGTAAAGCAATTAAATCTTTCTTGAATGGCGTTAGAGCTTTAACTGATTATGGAAACATTCAAAGACAAACAAGGAATGTTCTGATAGGGAGCTGCCAGAAGTTCAGATTTTACTTTGCTGGTGATTATTGTTAGAGATACCAAAAATTGTTTTACTGCATTATTTAATTTTCATTTTTTTTTTTCTTCTTCTCGAGATTGTCCATGTAGAATTAACTCAGGCCTCCAATGGTGGTGCTATTGGGTTAGATGGTGTGGCAAATATTATAATACCTGCCAACGATAATCCTTATGGCACAGTTTTCTTTCATCAATCCTTATATCGAATTCAGGAGCCACTAGAAAGAAACTTGCCTGCAAATATAACAGTCAGGCGAAGGTTTGTACAATTTTTGCTTTATTTATAGCTGGGGTTTTCTTTGTTTTGTTGGTTTGGGGTTTTTTTTTGGTTTGTTTGTTTGTTTGTTTGTTTTTTCTCTTGGCTATATTTTCAAATGTCTTTCTCCTCTTGTATAAGTATTTCCATTAATTTCTTCATCTACCAGCTCAGCATGTTTTTGGTACATATAGATTGTTTTTGAACTAGATGTCTGCTTATTAGAAATATACATAAGGTACTTGAATGTAATTACACATGTACAGTGTTGTACACACTGTAGTTAATGTTTCTTTTTGCTATTTAAATGTCAAATCATTTAAAGCTGAACAACAGCCTGCTCCTGTGGTTTGAACTGGAGGACAAAATGGGTCAACCTTTGTGGGATGGAAAGAAACAAGTAAAGGAAAACAGGTTTTATGCATATGATATGCTATCCTGAGGACACAAGGCAGGAAAGATCACAAGAGTGGGCAGCACAGGTTTTTTCTTCCTTGACAGCCCTAAGAACACGAAGTTAATTCCTAGAAACAAATGTTTGCACTTGCATTCTTAACACGCTGCGACCTAAGCTATGAATAATCAAAACTGTTATCCACAGAAAATGACAGCTCAGTTATTCTGGTCCTAGCTTTAAGGGAATATACTTAACTATTGTGGGCTTTTCAGCAATTCAGAAAGGGACAGCTGATTTTGCTCGCTTATATCCTTAACCCAGAAACTTGCATGATATTGCACATGCTTCAACTAACGTTACTTTTTTACTTTAATGTCTTTTAGTGGAGGAAAGTTTGGTCAGCTGCAGATATTTTACAGCACTTCTGAGGCTGATGTCATAGCTCTTGCCATTGAGCAAGGTCAGGATATCCTGGCCTGTTACGAGTCTCCTGTACAAGGAATTCCTGACCAACCATCCAAGACCAGAGTGAATGTGTCAGCAGCAAGAGACCCACTGTATGCCTGTGCAACTCAGTGCCTAAAAGAACAAGCATGTTCAGCCTTTACATTTTCCAGTGCCTCTGAGACTCCTCTCTGCCTTTGGCTGACATCAGAGATCAGCCGATTAACTAACACTTCAGGGTTCTGGACCTACAAGAAAAACTTCACCAGTGCATCTGCTCTCTTCAGCACACAAGCCATTGCTGGTAGTGATTATGAACCTGTCACAGGACAGTGGGGCATAATGCAGGAAGGGGAAGAGTTTGCAAATCTCACAGTTACCATACTCCCTGACAATCTGCCGGAGTTGGATGAGAAGTTCACTATTTCACTTTTGAAGGTTGAACTATTGAACATCTCAGCAAGCTTAAAAAATCAACCAACTATAGGACAGCCAAATACTTCCACAGTTACCATAATGATGAATGGAGATGCATTTGGAGTATTTAAGATCTACAGCGTAAGTCCTAATGCAACAGAGAAAGGTCTGTATATTGAAGTAGAAGAACGTCCTCAGACCAATGTGCAGCTAATGATACACAGAACAGAAGGCAGCCTGGGACAGGTGACAGTGGAATGGCGTGTGGTTGGTGGAACTGCTACCCCAAACTTGGATTTCATAGGTGTTGGTGAGATTCTGGTGTTTGCTGAAGGTGAGCAATCTATCTTTGCCTTATCTTTTGTTTTATAAAACTAAAGCCCTATCTTTTGTTTTATAAAACTAAAGCAAAAAGAACATGACAAGTGTTCAGTCTTCTGCATGTTTTGATAAGTGATGTCTTATTCTTAGGATAAAGCTCCCTGAATGCTGGGGATACATATTCATTGAATCATGGAATGGTTTGGGTGCAAGGGAGCTATAAAGGTCATCTAGTGCAAACCCCCAGACAGGGAGCAGGGACATCTGCAACTAAAACAGGTTGCTCAGAGCCCTGGTCAACCTCCCCTGGAATGGTTCCAGGGGTGGGGCAGCAGCCACCTCTTGTGGGAACCCAGGCCAGGGTCTCACCACACCCAGTGTCAAAAAATTTCTTCCTTCTCTCCAGTCTAAATCTCTCTCTTTTAGTTTAAACCCATCACCCCTTGTCCTGTCCCAACAGGCCCTGCTCAAAAGTCTGCCCCACCTTTCTGACAGACCCCTTCAAGTCCTGAAAGGCCGCAATGACCTTTTTCAAAAGAATATATATCTCATTAGCATGTGTCATTATGTTGCAGAAAACACACAGTGTTAGGGAAAAAAAAGATGAAAAGCATAAATATCTTAGTATTCTTTTTTTAAGAAATATTGCAGCATGCATTATAAAAAATGCCATTTTACAAGGTAAGTAAGGAATCATGATGCTGAACATAGTTGTTACATCAAGGATAATGACAATGAGAATCAGGCCTGACTGGTCTTTTGTTTACTTTCACCCAGTACAGTTTCAGTTTTCCATAATGTGTCCTTTTAGATTCTGAGACTGTAGTGATTTCATAATGTAACAGTGTATTTAGAAAAAAATTGCAAATGGGGTGAAATAGTTAATGGCGGATGTTACTTAAGAACCATGCAGCATGACAGGTACATTTTCAAAGCCTGAGCAATAGGATTGTGTTGTAAACTGCATTGGATGATGGAGACTGGTAATTGATTGTGTTTGCTGTTTACGCTATCATTCTTTCATAGTCCAGAACACAAGGAACTAACACAAGGACAGAGCTTTTTAATGCCTTCACTGACCCAGTAGATCTATTTAAATTGAGGGTAAATACTTGTGTATATGGTTCATCAGAGAATTCACGTGCTTGGTAATTGTTTTACAAGAACCCCTTTTCTAAGTTAAATTTGAAAGTCGGGGAACTTACAATGCAATTAAATAATTCTAGGCATGCAGACATTATGCCTATGTTGATAATTCCTACATAATATATTTAATAGTTTGATAATTACATTGCTTTTTACAAATAATTTTCAGTAGTAATTGAGTAAAACCTCATAATGACATTCAGCAACTTAAAGACAGGTAAATAAATTAATATGCTTCCAGTCCTTCTTTATATTTTGCAAGTATTTCCTACAAAACAATTAAGTATTTTTAAAAGATGACTTCCATGTGCATGGATAAGTATGTATGTGTTCTTCTCCTTGTAGGGGAAACAAAGAAGATGGTCACACTGACCATTTTAGATGATCCAGAGCCAGAGGATAATGAAAGTATCATAATCAGCCTGGTCCGCACTGATGGAGGGAGTCGGATTCTGCCCAGTTTTGACACTGTCACAGTGATTATTCTGGCAAGTGACCATGTTGCAGGAATAATTAGTTTCCAGACAGCCTCAAGATCTGTTATTGGTCGTGAAGGTGGGTTCTTTCTATAGACCAAGCTCAGTTTGTTTCAGGTTGGCTTCTATCTCTATGCTTTCTGTTGATAATGAGTCACAGTGGTTGGTTGTGTCACTGTTCAGAGAACGCCAGCAAGCAGAGAACAACCACATGCTTGGCACATGTTTCTTTGAGTTTTTAACTCTTGCAAGCTTAGCATTTAGATGAAATCTACGGAAAGGGTGAATACACCATTTCCAACACCATTTTATATGTCAGTGTCTGTGCTGAAGATCGTTAACATCTGAACATGCTGAACATTTGAAGATCATGCCTTGCTCCTGTTGGTATTGCATTTCAAAGCTCCTTTTAGCATTTCTTGTCTTACTCATTTATACCATATTCCAGAACTGTCCATAGCACCCATCAGACACACCTGTTAGTTTTCATAAACAAATATCATCTATCAGCGACTTACAAGTCACTTTAAGTCTTCTAGAAAATACAGAAATATTAGGAACGGGTCTTCCTTCTTCCTGACTCAATAACCTTTTGTTTTAAAAGTTTCTCTTTATGCTTTTTGATGGTAGCTAGTTTAGGAATGTAGCAGTTTTGCTGTCACCACTCAGTCATGATGTTTGAGAATGAGCAACAGTAATTTGGTGTGGACCAAAGGTGTCAACTAGTGCTTTAAAAGAGCATATTCCAGGTTTGATCTAAGGCTTCGTGCAGTTTTCATGGGATAATAACAGTACTAACGGTGACTGCTTTTGGCAGCCTTTGCTGGAATCTCAATGCATCACGGTATCATATCTCTCTGAAATATAAACTGATGGCCAGGGAAGGTTAACCGAAGAGAAACACACTGTCCAGGAATGTGTGCATTGCATTTTCTTTTTGAAGAAAAAAAGTCTTTCTCAGCTGAACAGGTTCAGTGTGGTTTTTTTTCCTAGAAATGAAAGGACATCGTAACCTTTTCCTTTTTTTTTTTTTTCCTTTTTTAAATCTAGATAATGTTTTGTGTTAATTCTGTGTTAGTGTATGCTCAGTTTTCCTCCTTTCTTCCTCCATATTAGTAGTTCTGATCCACCTGCCAAACCAGCTGTAATCTGGCAGGCTAAGAAGAGCTGTTAATGAGCACAAGGAATTGATAAAAACTCTCTGAATCCCAAAGGTTATGATGACCCTAAACACTTTCCACTGGTTAAATATTACTTATAGGAAGCTAGCAAGTGCTGGCCATTTGGAAATATTCTGCTATAGTTTGGATATTGCTTTATGGAATTGTAATTTATCTAATTGTAATTTATGTAATTGTAATTTATTTATTTAATTACAATTCCTCCAGCTTGTGAAAATTAGTGCATTGTCTTCCAGCAAAAAAACCACAACCAAACTAATTGCATTTGATAAAAAATAAATCAAAAAAAGAATGAGCTGCCTTTACATGATTTCAGTGTTTGTATTTCATTTCCAGTATCAATTTTTTTGGTTCTGAAAACAAAACTTACCATTCATAAATCCAAATATGATTATCTCTTATATTTGGTGTGTTCTTGAACAATTTCTGTGAAGCAAATTCGTCTTGTTTTCAAGCTGTGAGGGCACGGGTAGCATTTTAGTGCAGGCAGAGGCGTGGAACAGTTGTGTGGCTATGACTGTATTAGAAGAAAATGCACCATAGTAACTTCAACAGAATAGAGGAGGATGGCTGAGTCCTTCTCCCTGATAAATTTAGAAACCTAAATATATAGGTAATATGATTAAATGTTAAAAATTCTTAAAACAAAATAGTGAAATTAGCCTAAGGAACACTTCCAGCCTTCAGAAATCAATTAGTACTTGTATTAGTATTTCTTCCTGGGTAGGGTTACCAAAGATTTTGGTAAAGCTGACCAAGAAATGTTGTTCCGTAAATAGCTACTTTGGGTCTGTAATTATGACAGATTGTACTTCAGGTTTCTTCTTAGTCTTTGGATTACAGTGCAGCAGGCTTCTGCATCATGAAGCATTTAGTCCCAGCCTCTGGTGAAATTTCATTGTATTACACAATGTTGTGTTGATATAAGCTTTGCCTAAATTGTACGTTCTGCAACGGTACTAAAGTTACCTTTTTTTTTTTTTCCCCCTTTTAGTGTTTTATTTGTTTGCAATATATGTACAAAATCTGGAAATAGAACAGTGTGGATTTCAGCGCGGTTAAATGATAGGATAAATTAGCCCTGGGGGAAGCTGTAAGCTGGTAGTCTCTTCTCATATATCTGGCTGTAGAAGCAGAATACTTGTCAATAAATTGGAATTCTTTTATTCTCTTAGAAGCAAAGATATGAATGTTGGTACAACTCCAAGGCTTAACTGAAGTTTGAAATGTTGAGGCTGAATAACACTTACTAATTGTATTTATTTGCAAATGTGTCTGTGCAGTTCTTGTATTACTTCTTCACAATTTCTAATTTTTATTAATCGTGTTAAGAACTCTTGACAGGAGTTTTTCGTATCTTTTTCATTGGCAGCCAATAGACATGCATCTCTCTAACAGTTCCTCAGCAGAAAAAGAACACATCTAGAAAATGTTCAAATTGTTCCTACCAGTTTTAGCTATATAATACTGTCCTGCAATATAATATACTGGGCTAGCCAGACTGCATCCAGATCAGTTGATCCTCTTTAAATTACTTAATCAGAGAGACTAGCCAGGCTGCTTAATCCTTCATGCCGTGGACTAAGAGGCTGCATAATAACACATCTTCCTTCACTTTCATGGATGCATCTCAATGTTTCTCAAAAGGGTTGCTTCTAAGCATGTATATATCACATACCAGAAGATGGAATTATCCCCAGATTTCACAACAGTGAAAAAAATTGAAGTCAGTTGAGAGTAAGACTAAGAAAGACTTTTTAAGTCAGTTGGGTGTGGAACTACATATGTCAGATTTCTGTTTCTGCATCAGTAAAATACATTTGACGAAATTTTGTTTAGTTTTCTTCATTCCTTAGTAAACAAAAGATATCTCATGTTATTTTCCAGTATTTTATTTCAGTATTATAGATTTCTACATATTTCATGTCTTTGAAAGCCAACGCTGTACATGCTAGCAAATCTAAATTTCATGCAGTTAAAAAATGCTGTTTAATAGTCAT
>JAAGNO010027909.1:0-26851 GCA_033439905.1 Ceryle rudis
GGTTGGACACTGGGAACAACTTCTTCCCCAAAGGGCTTGTCAAGGCCCGGCCCAGGCTGCCCAGGGCAGTGGTGGAGTCCCCATCCCTGGAGGGGTTTCAAAGCCATGGGGTTGTGCTGCTGAAGGCTATGACTTAGCTGTGCCCTGGCACTGCTAGGTTAACGGTTTGGTCTTTTCCAACCAAAACAGTTCTATGATTCTATGATTTAGCAGAAAGTGCAGAATAAGTATGGTCTGATTTAACAAAGGTTTTCGAAAAAAGCACCTAGGTGGTGTAAAAGTAGGGGGTCTGGTGGATTCTCGCACATTTCTGCCTATAAGAGACTCAAAAAACCTTTTATGTTTCTAAGTGGGATCACCTCTGCTAAAGTAAAGGATGTTTAAGGCCAAAATGGGAGGTAGCCTCTTCTTGTTGTTGTTCAGATACACAGTAACTATGGTCACGAGGAGTGTCAGAGAATGGCTTAGGCTGTAAGGGACCTTAGAGATCATCTAATCCAACCTCCCCACCACAGGTGAGGACGCCTCTCAACTAGACTAGGTTGCTCAAGGCCTCAAAACAGAGCAGAAGCACTGACTTCTATAAAATTAGCCAGTGTGATTATTCACAGTTGACATTACCCACAGAGAACCCCCTGTTTGCTGGGAAAAAAACCCACAACATGTTCTTGACTTCAGTTGTCCTGTCTTTAACACCTTTAATATAGTATCAAATATACACAGTGCCACAAAAAATGATCCGGGAGCTGGAGCCCCTCTGCTGTGAGGCCAGGCTGAGAGAATTGGGTTTGTTCAGCCTGGAGAAGAGAAGGCTCTGGGGACACCTTCCTGTGGTCTTTCAGTACTTCAAGGGGCCTGTCAGAAAGATGGGGACAGACCTTTTAGCAGGGCCTGTTGCCACAGGTTAAAGGGTGATGGGTTTAAACTAAAAGAGGGGAGATTTAGATGGGATAGAAGGAAGAAATGTGTTACACTGAGGTTGGTTGACCTCCCTGAGCAACCTGCTCTAGTTGCAGATGTCCCTGTTCCCTGCAGGGGCGTTGCACTAGATGACATTTAAGGGTCCCTTCCAGCCCAAACCATCCCGTGTTTCTATATTGAATCACAAACTGAAAACACTGCTCCAACTGAAAGGAACATTTTTTTCTTTTTCAAATTATTCTTGGACTGTGTTGATCTGTGCTATCTATATTATCCTATTATTTCTTACTAATCGGGGAATTACACAGCTTTGTGAAGTTCCTCTTAATGGAAGGCAACAGCCCTAGAAAAAAAAAGTACATACATATATATATGTGTATATAATCCCCCCTATTACTAAGGAAACAACTGATGGGAAAACTTTATTCATGTATCAGCCTTACATGTAAAAACACCTTCGTATAGAGGAGGCTTTTAGAATATGTCACCTGTTCCACCAAAGCTGCCTCAGCTGGGAAGTTGCAATCCAGCTGTTGCTGGGGTTGTAGCTTGTGGACTGTTTACATTTTTCTGGTAGAAATTGGCTTAAGGGCAACAAATAATCACAGGAGGTAATCAGAAGATACTGAGGTTTCAGGCTGACTGCTATGCATTTATGTTTGAAGGATAGAGGGCTAAAATAAAAGCTTTTTATCTTCATAATCAGTTATTTGAGACCCACAGTTGTTCTCTGGGTTAACTTTTGTAGGAGGTGACTTTATTGGGGGGTGTGCCATCTTTTTTTTACAGCCTGAAAGTGATTTGATTTGTATCATCCTCAGAGTAGGTGTCTGCTGCTTGGGAACATTTCAGAATGAGGAGTTTCACTGAATTATTCCATTGGCATTTTTAAATGCCTTACAATATTTTTAGGTCTCTGGTATAGGCAGTCCCTCTGAAAGGGCAGAAACCTTCCTGGGAAAAGCACCAAGTGGCTTTGAGACATGGGAGGAAGCTGACTGCCTTTCATCCCTTGGAAAGGCTGTTCTGGGGACAGGCTAGGAGAGGAAAAGTTTTTTAAGTTCTGCTGCCCAGCAGGATTTCCCTGCACCACTTGTGGAAAGGCTTCCCTAAAATAGGGTCTCATTCCTGCAAAGTCATTAATTTGACGTGGATTTTGCCTGTTCTGCTGAGTTGGGTGAGAAAGGGTTGACCCTGGGATGGCACACACAAAATTGCGCAGGAGGTAATGCTGTGCCCCCCCAGGCAGGCTCTGTAGAGTCACCCACGGCCACAGGCTGGAGAGGCTCCGCAAAGCTTCGCGGTTCCATGCGGCAGTGGGAAAACCTTCCTCGGTGTGGTAAAGCTGAGAGAAATAGATGCAGAGTGTGATTTCTGGGTGCTTCAGCACAAAGTTGTAGATTTTACTTACGCAGCAGTGGTAAGCCTCGTTACAGGGAGAGTAATTGGAATAGAGGCTGATGCAGCCAATATTTTCATAGGCATCTGTAACTGCATCCAGATAACCACCTGCCTCAAACAGCATCGATTCTGGGTGTCTGTCTTGGTCGGTACAGTTTGTAGCATGGCCTTTTTGGACGACTCTGCCTGAGAAACTCCTCAGTTCATAGAAGAGAAGGTGTTTATTTTGGAGAGTTGCTATTGATCTGTATGGAAAGCCAAAGAGTCTCTGAAATTCTGCATAAGGGACTCTCGCTTCTTCACCAGTCCGTATGTGGTAGGGACACTTAGCACAAGCATGGTTCTGCCTCTGCCAGCAATAGGGCTTTACCACAGTCCCCTGATTCGTCAGATATTCTTGGAAAACTGTTTTCTCTCTTGGATTCATGCTCTGTTGAAAAGGCTCCCTCTTTATGTCCTATATATCTGACAGCCCTGAATGAAATAGGAAAGAGATAGTTTAATTCAAGTCTTCAGTTTGCTTTGTACTTAAACTGCAAAAATAATAGGGGGTTATTTCTTCAAAAATATACTGAAACTCGTAGTAATGTATAGAAACCTGCTCGATGACACAAAGAACAAAGATCTCTTGCAGACTGGGAGCATTTTTAGTTTTCACAAACTAGTCCTTTTGCTAAAAACACGAGTAAAAAATATTTCTCTGGTTTCTGTCCTCTTACCCTACACGGGAGAAAGCACACCATAAAACCAGCCATGTTTTTCAGGAATAGATTAGCAGATGAGCCTTATGCAATCTGGCAAAACAAACAAGTAAACACCAACCAAAATAAAGGTATAATTACCATCTCAGCAGCTCCAGCCCAGGGTAAGAGCAAATATTTTTTCATGTTTCCTTCAATGGGTTTTTAGGATTGGTTCAGTTTCCACTACAGTGATATTGCCGCTTTCTTTCCAAAATTCTATGATGAAGAGGAAAGTTGCTATTGCCTCCCTGGTTTTGGCAGTTGAGATGCAGAAGGACCTTTTCCCTGTGCAGTAGCTTTGCTCCAGTTGTAATGGCGAGGGGTAGACGGGCTCCTTTATTTGTTTGCAGGTGCCAAGTGCTAGGAGATGAGAATACAAACAAGGTTTTCTTTCTGTACAACCAGCCACCAGTGGTGGTTAAGCTTGTGTTCTTTGCCTGTCAGTATTTGTTTCCTATCTCAAGTGATTAAGTTTTGTTTGTTTCTTTAGTGCTGTTTTAATGCAAGTTTTTTATAGCCAAAAGATGGATGTTGTTCAAACAAGCAGGTTGCTGAATTTGTTTCCAGGTGATTATTATTTCTGTGGGTATCTGCCTGTTGCGCCGGCTGGGAGGAAAGCTCCTGTTGTGCTTCTGTGCCCATCCTCAGGCAACAAGATTGTCCCTTCTATAAGGGGTTTGGGCGTCCCTCTCTGAGGCTTGTAACTCAAGCAAGCAGAGCAGATCTTCCAAGAGGAAGCTAAATCATGCCCATGCTTTGCTTGGGCAGGGTTCCAGACAAGTGCAAACACCAGTTTTGTGTAGATGAACAACTTTAGATTCAGGAATATCATTGTTTTTCTTCACTGTTGCTCTAATTGAGCCCCTGGGTCTGGTTTCATTCTATTAATACTTTTCTGATAATGTACAACTTTTCCATCTGCATATTTGATTACAGCTTGCTTCTGCAGTCCACGGTGTTTAGCCCTGGGACTGTCAGTATTTCATTTTCCTTTTAAATCACTAATTTTACTCATTTGCTTTGTTTTCCACTCCCGAGTCTATGCCACCTTCCATGTTTTTTCCCGTGTTGGAGCTCTTTCTCTGCACGCGCAGAGGGGCGAGCGGCCGGCCCGCGGCGCGAGGGGCCTCCACGGCGAGCGCTCGGCGAAAGGAGAGGGGCCAGCGGCGAGCGGCCATTGGCCGGCTCCGCGGCGCGTGAGAGCCGCGGGTCGTTGTGATTACGGGCGCGGCCGTTACCGCCCCTGGTCGGTGGCCGTTGACGGGCGGCGCGGCCTCGCTGGGCGCTGGGCGGCTCTCGCTGTGTGGCTCTCCTCGCTGTGTGCGCGGCCCCTCCTGACACGCCTGGCAGTCGGCAATCCCTGCGGACCCCGGGACAAGGCGCGATGACGTGCGGGATCGATTTTGGTCCTCTTTTCAGACGGGTACGAGACAGGCAGGACACCTTTACCCTCACCCGGGTCTGTGGTGGGCACCGAACAGGGGTGGCCCGGAGCCGTGCCAACGTCGGCTGCATCCCGTTGGAGATGTACAGGGTTTGGATCTGAATTTGGAAGCCCAAGAGCCACTTTATTGCTACAAGGTGTTTTTTAAAAAAGTAACTGGTTCTATATGAAAAAAAAAAAAAAAAAGTAATCGCCCTGGTACCAGACAACAGACACCTTCTTGTGGTCATGCTAACTGACATTTGCCTGGTAGGAAGAGGGGAGATAACCTCAAGTTGTGCCAGGGGAGGTTTAGGTTGGACACTGGGAACAACTTCTTCCCCAAAGGGCTTGTCAAGGCCCGGCCCAGGCTGCCCAGGGCAGTGGTGGAGCACCTCAAACAGCTCTCTTGTAGGTTACCGATATTATTAAAGACCATTTAAAAAGTTGCAAATATGGGGCAAGGTTGCAATTCCTTCTGTCCCTGATGGTGTTTTTGCAGAGCTGGAATGGCCGCATGATGGCAATGTTGCACACCAGAGACTAATTCCATTTTATGCCCCTTGATGGAGGCAATAGCTTCTTGAACTCAGTTCAGTGTGTTTTAAGGGATGCCACCAGAGGCACTTCAAATTTTATATCTCCCTTTAAAACTTGTCTTATTTTGGTTGGTTGGTGGCTTGGCCTGATTAAAACCCATCAAATATTCAGCCTTCTCAGTTAATAGTGTCACATCCTTACAGGATGGGAGTCAAATCCCAAACTACCCAGTTTGATGAGTTAATTGGGAGAGCATTGTGTGTGTGTGTGTGTGTGTATGGATTAAGCAGCTAATAGGAGCACTCATTAATCAGCTCTTGCAGAAAAAAAAAAAAAGAAAAAAAAATATATATACATACCCATGCATAGTTTTATTTATTAATACTGAGCAGCTTGATTGCATTTGTCATCTTCAAAGTAGTTTATAAATCAGACCAAGTGGTTAAAATTTAGACTGGTCTAAATGGCTCTCTTGCTTATATTTCTGCTGCTTAGTGTCACTTAGGTCCTGTGCAGGGGAAATTGTTAAAGGGGCTTCTGACTTTCAGGGTGCCTCGTTTGTCACAGTGATCCTGATGTATCTGCAGAAGTAGTAACTGCTGCAGACTTTAGCTGAAATTGTTTATATAAGTTGGAAATTTGGAGTTCAGGTGGTTTCAGTAAACGAAGCCACTCAAAGTACCACACAAAGTCTCCGGTACCTCCTATTGTCACTAGCCGATTGTAAAGTGCTTTGAAATCTTCAAGACATGGTGGGCTGTGGTGTTGTGTATAACTCATTCCATTTCATTCTGTCTATCCTTCAAATGCCACACACCGATCAAAATAGTCAATGGTATAAAAGCAAGATATGCAAATTTTTCTTTTGCTTTGTCTGCTTGTCCCATGTGTTTGAGCAGAAAGCTCTCCCACATCTTCTCTAATATTAATCTTCGTCACACAGCCCTTCTTGAGCTCATAGGCCATTCCTTGTCCTCAGAAGAAATGCTTGATATTAAATATATGTAAAATTAAAATTATATCCCTGTCCTTCCCAAAGGGATACAATTATAACTTGATGAAATTGTTTCGCTTAAAAATAAAATGCCGCTATTCTGGGGGCAGAGGGCAGTAGCTGTTTAATAGTTCTCCACACCAAGGTATAAATGCTCACAGGAGGAACCAGAGAGGAATGCTTTATCCAGTTAAAACCGCAGGGGAAACTTCTGTGGTCACTACGTAATTACTCAGGTTGGAAGTTAGCCAGGATACAAGCCATATGTTCTGCTCCTAGGGGAAAAACAACAAAAAAAGTGTAATGATCAAGACTGAATTTTTTTTTTTTTAAATCCAAATATTAGATAAAACCTGCTAGCTCTTCAAACTAAAAAGCACACAGAAATTCTGAGCCATCCCAATGTGGCCAGTTTGGACCTGATACCGATTTTACTGGTTTAAACTTGGGCTATTATGAAGAGTCTTTTGGAAGCAATGTTGCATATGCACCAATTAGGCAAAAGCTGTTTATTCTGACATGTGATTATATGGAAGTATGATGATTTTTTTATCCCCCGATCTAACTTCCGTAGTCCAGTACAAGTGTAGTTCTGTTTATGTGAGGGGATCTGGTGCTTCCCCCCCAAAGCACTGTGCTCAGTACAGGAATGGTTCCTTTTTTTTTGTGCTGCTGAAATCTGAGTGTTGAAATTCTGTTGCATTTCTTAGTACAGCTTAGTTCAAAATAATCTCCGTTGGAAAGCATTTTACACATGACTTCATTCAGTAAGAAGTTTATCTGAGTTCAAAGTACAGAGCAGTCACATGGGCCCTTAAACAGCCAGAGACTTGACGTTCTTGTGCAGTCCTAAGATGTTAAAAATAAGAAGCGAAGGAAGTGAGGGGAGAAGCAGAATTCTGTCCACAACTGCTAATAAACATCCACACGGACAATTTAAACTCAACCTGCGGTGCCATAGCTTTTCTCAATACTCCCCAATCTCAGGTTCATTTAACACGTGGGTTTGGGATACAGGAACACTGGCTCACAGCTCCAGAGCAGAGCCCTGGTATTTTGAATTCTGCCACCAGGCTGTAAAGATTAGCAAGGATTTAAGTCCCAAGTTTGGAATGTTTCCTGCTCAAACTCGTGTAAAAGTCAGACCTTCACAAAACCATCCCACTAACATTTCCTCACTTGTCTTGTCCAGCCTCAAAGTGATTTAAATTATCACCTCACTGCCAGAGATTTTTCCAGGGCTTTACTATTATTTTTTTTTTTTAATTTATTTCCCTTTCTGTATCTTTACATCTAAAAAAATAAGTATTTTTTCCCTTGTCTGTCTAAATTCAGAGTGGAATTTAAAAATGCCAAGTTCAGTTAGTTTTAAATCTACCATCCACTGATAAATTTCTGATTCCTCTGATACAGAACAGCGTAATGAACAGCAGCTTGCCTTCCACTTCCATTATGCTGGTGTGTAGATTGGCTAATAGTGATCACACAAATTAAATCTTTGCTGGCCATGCAGAGCTTTCTGCTATACCCAAACTGTCTATAGACAGGCCTCCTGAAGTCTGTAAGGTACTACAAGGCCTTGGGTCTGATTTATCCACAGCTCTCTGGCTGAAAAGTAATGCTTGGAGGGTTTTTTTGGCATCAGTTATAACACTACCCTGACAAGTTTTTCTTAATGGGGGATTTTCTTCTGTCTTTATTTGTCTGATGATTTTCCAGAAGTTAGTAGGAACCCAGCATGTTGCTGACCTCTGTTCATTTCTCATCTGGGTTTGATAGCTTCAGGTGAGTCAATGAGTTCAGAAATCACACAGATGCAGCAGGGAGGGGGGAGAAAGACAGCAGGATTGCATAGGCCTTGTTTCTTTAGAATTTTAGGCTAATAACCCTAGAGAAGCTGAAAAAAAAAAAAGAGGAAAATGCCTATTTTCTGTCAGTTGAGTCAGAAGTTCTCAGCATGAATCATCTAAAGTGCTTAAGAAAGCTGAAAATAATGTCAGCTTTGCTGATTCTTGTTGAAGGTGGTGTTGATTTGTTGGGTGCTTTAGCACTACCCAGATCAACTCACTACAGAATTGTCCTTCGTGTTTGAAAATGGGAGCTAGTGAGAGCCAAACAGCATGTCTGGGGAGGTGTCATGGCCTGGGACTGTGACAATTAAGAGTTACAACTACAAATGAGATGATCTCAAATTAGGAAGACCCGACAGTCTTAACTGACATCTCTAGCACTCCTTGTACTTCAGCATTTGCTCTCTCTGGAACCCATTGCACTGATGATGTTGATTTATTACTGGCTTTTATTAGGTAGGTGTGGTGATGTGGATGTGGCCATTAAATAGAATTTTGCTATTGAATTAGGCTGAGATTAGGAAAACCAGATATCCAATATGCTAGACTGGCCTGTGAGCCACTTAAGTCCTGCTTAATTTAATTTAACTAGTCTCCTTAGATTACTATTCAGTGTTATTATAAAACTGTTGAGGCAAATGGCTATAACTGGTATTCAAGTGTTTTCTTTTCAAAGAATCCTGCTGTTCCTTTGGCTGTCTTTTACTTGTGGACAGGCAGACATCTAAGAGGGCCCTTGAAAGATCCTGGGCTTGGAGACACATGTTTGAATCGAAGGACACTTGAGAAGGCATCATGAAAAATGGCAACCTGAAAACACAAAGTGAAGAAATTATCATCACATTTATTTCAGACTCAGATTTTATTTGTTTGTCAGAATTCTGGGTGATCCCCTGGTTCTACAAAGTTTAAATTAACAAATGTGAGGGCTCTTGCTAATGTCACTGGGACTGTTTACATGGATAAAGTTAAGCAGATCTATAAATCTTTGCAGGGTAAGGGACTAAAACAGTAACAGCTGCCAAAAGTGATTTAGTTACTGTATGTGGAGGGTACTGTCAGCTGTGGGTGGTGATTAACATTGTATGAAACTGGTCAAGTTGGTACCTACACTTACTAACTATGAATTTGGATCAATGTGTGGTCGGGGAAAAAATATTGTAAATAGAGGTTATAAAAAAGATATGTCACATGGCAGCTACAAATGATGTATTTCTCTGTGTGCACTCCAAATAAATTAGCATCTAAGATTTGTGCTGGTATTATTGACAGCCTTCAGCACTTCATGGGGCTGGTGTGGAAGTTAAGCCCCTTTTACTGAAAGAAAGGGCTTATCTGCCTTCCTACACCAAACCTTTCAAACTTTGGAGAAGTGAAAAGCACTGAGGTTCTTCAGCAGTAATCTGTTTTTTCTCACAGGGTTCCCATCTCAAGGGCTAAGTATGAGCACTGCTATCCAAGAGTGACTTTTTCTGTACTTTGTATATGTTCGTATGTCTCTCTTTCAGGTACAACAAAGGGTTTTTTTCCCTTTTGTCTTGGTTTCATCTGCAGCAGTGCAAATGAGCTGGAAATCTAAAGCACCAGCATAATTTGCTACCTTGCTTTCCCTCTACCAGAAAACAGAGTTTTGACTGGATTCGGCAGAGGTCTAACTCATGAAAGTAATGGCTGGTATCATTTTTCTGTTGGAAAGAGGAAAATGTTTACTTCAGAACAGTGAGGATACTGAACCTGCTTGTCCTTTTGGCAGACATAAGTGAGAAGAAGGATGCTGCCCACGTCAGTGAGGTTTGCACATGGATCTGGAAGGGACCTCATCCTTCTTGGTATTATGCACTTATCATGTACTACCTGCTGCTCTGGGTTATCTGGTCATCCCTCTTTTTCTATCACTATGCCTTCCTGGCCAGGTCATGCTCCTCTCCAAGGCTTTTGGAATCCTTTAGCTCTCAAAAGAAACAAACTGTTTTCTAACCAACACTGATCCACAGGATACTGCTGGTACCATCTTCTGACTTTTCTTTTGTTCCTCCTCTTTTCAAGAAATGATTCTTTCTGTTTCTTCCTGGAATCTAGCAGCAGTGCTCAAATGTTCTTTCTCCAGATCTGCAGGGTGACCTTTTTCTTTTTCAGGACTTGGTCAAGCTTTTTTGCTCATGATTTCTGCCAGCCCACTGGAAGGAATGGGATCTTCACGTCCCTATTTGCTATCTAACTTTTACTTTGTTGGTGCTATCTGTAGGCAAGTAATAGTGATAGATTTCTTTAGGTTTTGCTCATCCTTTCCTGCATAAGGTCTCCGTTACACATTCTGACACAGCTGAATGACCAGAACCAGACCTTCGTGTGCTCAGGTTTCAGGGAAACGTGTGACTACAGGACTGGACTTAGTGTTTCTTCTTCAATGTGTACATAATGCTTTTCTAGCTTCAGGTCTACCGAAGAATCAGTTTGCAGTTATCACATCCTCTCAATTCCTTTTTTAATACATTTCAGGTATTTGGGTAGATTATATGTGGCAAACACACTGATATGAGGCACACTCACCTCAGGGAAGGCCAAACAGGTCAATAGTTGCTTATTTTAGGGGCCTTCTTGAGCTACTGTTGTCTAGATGCTCTCTTGGTTTTAATGGCACCTTTATTTGAAGTGGAAACATGGTAAAGTTCCTCTATGGTCTTCTCTAAATATTGTTTAAGATACCATTTACCCCACTCTGTGCTGCACTGTTGCTGGCCTAAATACCTAAATCAAAGGAGGGTGTAAAACAATTCCTCAAATAATTGAGCAGGAAAAGGTAAAACAGTGACCTAGATAAGAAACATTTTTGCAAGCACAATAAAGTTCTGAAGAGGGACTCCATAGTCCCCCTGGTATCTGTCTGTCTCCCACAGAGACTAATTAAGTTTTGCAGTATCTCTTTTTTAGCATACCTGTTTAATGGCTGCATTTGATCTGGGTATTGTACTCAGTTCTTGTATGAGACCAACAAAGATGATGGAGGGCAGGTTAGCACAGGTAAAAGATGTGTTGCCATCTGACTGTTATGGGAGATGGTGAGCACTGTATTCTGATCCAGAAACTTGTCCTAACTTGAATGTGATACGCATCGTGACTTTTTTTTCTTAAGGCTTTTGATTAAACATGTGGAAACAAGCAAATTCTATGCCTTGTATGTTACATGCAGGGCACTTTGTTTTAATGTAGTTTTATATTAATCAACATTTGTATAGTGGGTTGAATATTACTTTGGAGTATTTGTTTCCCTTCTTCTCTTCTAAATCGTGTTGGAGGAACTGCTTTCCTTGTCCCTCAGCTACGTACTAAACCAGAGGAATTTGACATTTGTCCACTGAGTAGGCTGAAAGCTGTCAACAAGGATAGAGTGCAGGAAATCCATGGTGAGGAGAGAAGGAAGGGGACCCATCCTGTCATTCAGAATGTTGTGATGACACAGCCTCAGGAAAAGGACAGACCTTGAGACTGTAAAGTTATTACCTTAGAGGTATAACACTGCTCTTTCCTCTCATCCTTCCCCCCTCACTAAACCACGAGTATACAGACTATTGTAAAGGGTTAATTAGTATTATCTAGATGACAATTGAAAAGGTCATCTTTCCTTAAAAGGAAGAAAGGAGCAAAGCTAAAAAAAAGGGAAAAATACAAGGCTGGAGTGTTATCCAGTATCATTGTAGTAAAAAAAAAATATATATCCTTGTCTGAACCCAATTATCAGCCTTGCCTGACTTCCCTGGAGATTTAACTGTTGGGTCTGTTCCAGAACTCAGCTGTGATCTCAGATGCTTTGCATTTTGAGATTTAAATGCAAGGAAGTTAGTAAGTAATATATGGATTTTCAATAGAATAGCAGGACTTCATAGCTGTAATCCTTGGATTAAATATTGGCTTTCTTTCTACAAGTAACTAAACATTGTGTTTATCAGGGAAAAAACAATGTCCATCAAAATAATCTTGAAGCCTGGGGAGATCTGGTGATAGCTGCCTAGTTAGCATTACTTATCTACAGAGTGGAAATGGATTTAAAGTAAATCTCATGTTCAGATCAAACTGGGTGATGCCCTTATGTCTCTGAATGACAGCTGTAAGGATTATAGCCAAATATTATCAATCCCATCTGGCAAGCTCCGTCCTCCCCAATAAGAGGATGACATAACTACAAGACTTAAAAAATAATCAAGTTTGCATTATTTTAATTTTTTAGGTGTTAAAGAAGTAATTGGGGGAGCCATATTGAGGCGTTGGAGGAAAATAGACGGTTATTTGTATGTAAATAAAAGGCAAGACTTTTCAGGGACTAAACAGGATGTTCTTCAAAGAGAATGCAAAAGAAGATAAAATCATGACGTATGGCAAGACTGCTGCCTGGATCACTTGTATTAGGACAGACATCTGGCCTAAAAAATGTATACCTGAGCCTCAGGGCATTCAGTGGGTGATGGTATAGAGTGTCTATGTGTGGCTTTGCATTACTGTTGCTAGTTATTAGTGCTGGAGGCTGGGCCCAGGTTCAGATGGTTGTGACAAGGGCTGCTCAAGCTCATTGGCTGGGACATTCCCATGTGGTCTTTATAACAGACCCGCTTTCTTCATTGTAGTCATCAATGTGAAGCTTTTCCACAGCTTTGGTGGTGGTTGGATCAGGTTGTTAATCAGTTCAGTGTTACAGTGAGAGACTGACATTTTTTTTTTTTTAAAAAAATGAGCTGAAAATAATATCTCGTGAAAGTCATCGTGCATTTCTTTGTCAATGATTCTTTGTTGGTTGCAGCCTCTATTCCTTTTTTGTAAGGCTCTGTTCCTAGGCTGCCAGGCCTGAATGGAGCAGAGGAAGTCGCTCCAGCTGTTTTCCTCGTGTTGGCACTCTGTGCTGAACAGGAATCACTGAGCAAAGAACAGCATTTCCCCAGAGAGGTTTGCTGGGGTAGCACAAAGGCAGTCTGGATTTTTTTTTATATATTTTTTTTTTAATTAGAAGTTCCTGCCAAATACTGTCATCAAGAGTTGGGAGAGGGAGGGAGAGAGGGAGGGAAATAAATACATGAAGTCTGGAGCCCACTTGGAAGAGCAAGAAACCTGCCTGGGAAAGCAAAAGAGCAGTTTTTTTCTCTGCTGAACTCTTGCTTTTTTAACACATAACCACTTATCCAGAAAAGAGGACTGGGATTTATTTTTTTTTTCCCTTCCCTCTTCTATGAATCTTGGTTCTGGCTCTTGCTTCTTCAACAAAGTTGGAGGGATTGTGCAACTTTGCACTTGGTTTTGGACTAGCTAGTGGAACAAAAACTAAGCAGAATTCCTTCACTTAAGTGGGCGCCAAATTATCAACTGACACATTGTGCCACGTTACGGTGATAAACGCACGTCTGGTTGTGCTTTGCAGTAAGCTTAAATTCCATATATTTTTTCCTAAAAAAAAAAAAGTTAATAAAGCTATGGCTTCTTTGCTTTCTTTTTGCATTGCAAAAGGAAGGTTAAGGAAACAAGCCATAAAGAATAACAGACACGTATTTGGGGAAAGAGGAAGATAGAGAGTCATATAAATTCTTTCTTGCAGGTTTAATCCAGGATAAATGACTGAAACTTACTGTCACCTGATGCTGTCTGGTGCTGGACTGGGTGCTTTACTCCAGTCCTCAGTGCACTGGTGACCATTTTATAAACTGCTTTATTGTATTTGACACTTTCTGGTATTCTTGATGGCAGTGTTACTAAAGAATTGCTTGGCAATTCGAATAGTCCCCTTTAGCAAGACAGTTTCAGGTAAGAAATTATTTGTGTGTGAAAGACTGCAAGTTTGCTTGTTCTTTGAGGATACTGCAAAACCCTTGCAATGTGGAAGGCAGCTGTGGCTATGCCAAGGTTGACAAATTGCCTGTGTGGTGCATATACAGTTCCTTACAGTTCAGTCATGGACAACTATGGAGTAACGTACAGGAAAAGCTCCTTCACGAATCCTCTCAGTGTTCAGCTTATCACCCAAAATGAATGAACTTAATATTCCTCTGACTTTTTTGTGTGTGTGTTTTAGTGCTTTTTAATATAACTGCATAATTATTAAATATCTGCTCTAGGTTTGGGTTCATCTCCCATCATCCAGTTCATCTCCCTGAGCACAGTAACATATTGCACAATTAATTTGCTGTTTATAATATTCCCTTGGAAAAAAAGTATCTTCATCCTGTTTATTGGTGTGTTTCCAACCGATCTGTGGAGAACAAAACAGTTGGCTTCTGCTTCAACTTTTGTGTTACAATGTTCAACCTTGTCCAATTTTGAAGTTCTTACTTGTTTTTTACTGAGGAGAAAGTACGTTTGACTTCAGTTAGATTTTTGTGTAAAAACTTCAAAACACGTCTTCAGTACTGTCATCCCGGTACAATGGAGAGGGTTTGAGTTTGCTAAGCAATCCTAAGTTGCCCGTAAACTAGATGCTTGTCCAGAATAGCACAAAAGCAATCTACAGCCCAGCTTGATCATTGGTGAGTTTTATTAGTGTTTCTGCAGTCCAGATGGGCTGTTATATTCATGTATTTATTAATTAAGAAGGTATATGTAAGCTAAAGGACATTTCTTGTTTGAGCTTGTGGAGACCTCACAAGTGGGTAAGATGAGAAGCTTCATATCCCTAAGCTATTCATGTCCTATGTTCAGCTGTCACAGTGATGGTTACTTTGGGTACTAAGCCAAATATCTTTTTCCTATACCCATCACAAAACACACTAATCAATTCTTTTGTTTGTTGGTAAGTTCTCTTGGAGGCAGACAGTGGGATTTCTCCACGTCAAACACGGAAACATTTGTCCTTGTTACATCTTGTTGCTGTCATGTCGCTGTTCCATTCCTGCTTTTATAGACACACATTTTTTCTAACGTAATATTCTAGACCTGGATTCTCTCTAAAAGTTTCCACTCTGCTGGTATCCGAGTAGAAGAGGATTTCCCCTTCACAGAGTTTTGTTTATGTATTTATTTTGCTTTTTGGACTTTGTCTAATTCTTCTGTAGAGATCATTAGAAGATAATTGGGGGAACTGTCAAAACATGGACCATTTCCTGTCTTTGTCTAGAGTCTCAAGCATTGTGGCCTTCCATCTCCTTCCTGCCTTTTGTTTCTAGGTCGATAGTGTTGTCTTTAAATAAGTTAAAATAAAAATAGATGTAATAGAGTTGGAAATAGAAACTAGTAGCCTTAAACGAATGTCTTTGCTGTCTGAGCACAATGTGCCAATAATAATAAAACAACTTAATCCCAGAAGGTGCTGAAGTGTTTACAGCCTGTGGTTCTAATCCTGTCACCTTTCCCTTGCAAGAGAATCCACTGAAGTCACTAGCAGCACTTCTTCAAGGAAGTGATCTAGGGACTACAGCAGCAGCCAAGTAGCAAGAGCACAAGGAATGAGAGGGATTTCTCTTTAGCTGGGGCATACTGCTCCCAAAAGTTCACACAATATAGATATTGATTCAGATTTGGTCAAATCAGTTGTGCTCTATTAACCTACATCAGAGTGGCATGAGTTGGCATGACTGTTGGACTCTATGGATCTGTTATCATCTATTTTTGCATTGTAATACTGCCTAAAGGTCACAGCTAAGGTTTCTATCATCTTGTCCTGGAACATTTGTATGTGGGTGGAAGAATGTCTCAAAGAATGTAAGGAAAATGAAAAGGCAGAATGTGGGTAGAGCGAACAATGGGAAGGATGTAGGTCAATGTATGAAGGTAAATACCAGTGAGAGCAAGTATTTATAGATCACAAGTGACACATATCAGTTGCAGGCTGTAAACTATTTAAGATGTTACTAGTAAAGGAAATATTGCTTGTGTCCCGCAGGATCTTTACACAACTGTTCTGAATGGCAGGTATATTTTTGGCATCAGAATAAAGGTGCATCTCAAAGCTGGCTTTATCAGTTTGAAAGGGCTACCAAATGTATGTCAGTTAGCACATAAAAGAAAAAAAAAAACCAAAAAACAAACGACTACCAGTGTACTTTACCATAGGGAGCTTTCTGGCAGGCATTGATCTGTGAGAACCAGCATCAGCAGAGGTGAGATGAAAATAAGGAGAGCCAGAAGGGAGATAAAATTCTGATGGATCTTACAAGTGAATATTAAATATCTGAATGAGAAAGAAAGACTAAGGATGCATTCTGACTGATCTGGAGGGTAGGAATACGGGCTTTAGAAAGCTCAGAGTTTGTATTAGGTGGAAGATGAGTTGTAAAAGCATAAAGGGAAAAAAGTTGGAGCTTACTTATGCTGGTAAAAGCACTTTTGCCTCTAGCAAAATAGGTCACTTCCAGAAAAATGTTATGTACCCCTTTTTTTACTCTAGAGGTGTCCTGATCAAGGAAGTCTTAGCACTGTACTTATATATGCAGTGTATATACAAGAGGGAGAAGTAGATGTACTATCTGGGTTACTGGTTTGGGACACTGCAAGAGTGGTACTTTAATGTAAGAGGAAAGAGAATTTAAGTGAGCTAGGAAGGGGGCTTGGGTGTATGTAACCACACTGTTGGTTGTGAGTGGCTGGCACTGCATTTAATGGACATGACTGAGTATCTTCCTTATTGGTGTCATGATCTTAGGCCACTGCTGTGTTCCACAAGTGAGAGAGAAACATAATGGACTTTAAAAGTGAATATGTTGCTATATGAATTTCAAAACTGCTTTTCCCTTGTTTTCAAACAGCCAGTGAAGTTCTTCTTCAGGGACCTGTTCTGTAGATTTCATAGAAGACACAGGACCAGTCTATCTAAGCAAGATGTGCAGAGTTCAGCCAGCCTGCAGAGGGCACGTCGCTCATATATAAGCTGTTGCATTGGACAACAGGAAGATTTAGATATGGAAGAGGTAAAAACAAACTAACAAACAGAAAAACAACTCAAAATCCCCAAATCCCAGCTTCCCCAAACCTGGATTTCACTGCACTCAAAAGACATCCTTTCTAATGTAGAGGTTTCCGTTTTCAAGGCCGTGGTAGTTAGTGAAGCCCTGAAATTTTAATTGTTCAAGTGGTACATACGATGAAAAAGCATTATGTATTTGCAGAGGGACCAGTATAGGTATTTCTAAAGTTAATTGTTCCATATTTGTTTACAATTCCCTTGTTCTTTGCTCCGCCCTGCAAATCTAAACAGTGCTCAAAGGAAAACTGTGCAGTAGGAGTCTGATTTAATGGTGCCTACTTTGCTCTGTAGCAGGGCTGTAAGAGGGCAATAAAGTCCTTGTAGGATTTGGTGAAATCAGATAGAATGAATGTAGCATTACAGAAAACAAGAGACCCATAGATAAGCTAAATTCTTGCTTCACTTCAATCATTTCTCTTTTAACCGAATGAAGAGCAGAAAAAAGGTGACAACTCTGCCTTACTGTTGCTTGAGCACTGGGAAAAAGGTAAGGTCAGTAGTCCAAGCCAACTGGAAGACAAGATTTTTTCTTGTATCTTCACTCCGAGCTGAATTGAAGCCTATGTTCTGGTTTCTTTCACATTAGTGGGAATCCTTGGTTAGCTTGAATTAACAGCACTGGGATCTGAGACCATAGAATCTCAGAGTACCCATCTTACATGAAAGCTTTCAAGAGTTTATTTTAGAAATCTGTTCATGGTATTCAACAGTCTGCAGCATCCAGAAGAGCTCTCTTATAGGACTGGCATTCAGGATGCATCTTAAAACGGGGTCAAGGAATTTCTGAATATTTTGAAATATATCCCACAATAAAGGGAGACATTATTTTTAAGTTTAAAATGGGTCATTTAAAATAAAAAAACAAATAAGATATATTATGATAATAATACAAGGATTTATGATGAATTTATCCCTGTTGTTTTAATGACCTCTTAGAAGTTAAGAGTGTTGCATTTGGACACAACATTCTGAAATGACAGACTTTGTTTTGAGGTTCACAATTCACAAGATGGCTTTATGCAGATTTTTTTTTTTCAGTCTAAGCTATGGAGTTACATTTGGACATTTTAGTTGTGATCTCTGACATACATAATGCCATCAAAAACATGTGATTACTAGGATTTGTTGGAGGAACATCATTTAAATTGAAACTTTTCATTTACTGTTTCTGGAAACTATGTATGCATGAAGAGAATGAGTCAAAACGAAGACATGCCATCTGATTATAACTCAATGGGTGGGAGGGACAAAGTCCTTGGGCTTTGAACTAGTTAGATATAAATACAGAGCTGGCTGGCAAAGGTCTGCTCAGAGGAACGGGAGGCCCCAGATAGAGTGGGAATTACTCCCAGTATCCTAAATAAAAGACACTCCAATATAATTATTAAGCCCAGAGGCCTCTGGTGAGTGCTTGGATTAAAGGATACCAGAGTGATACAGACTTCTAGGGGAGGAAATATTTATTTTTAAGAGGAAAACTGAAAAAGACTCTAGAGTGAAAATTAAGGAGATTAAAATCCTCATAGTCAACAGAGATTTATACTGTTTAAGCATTACTGTAGCAGGGCCATAAAAGGCATATATGCAGTATATCTGTAACCAAAGCAAACTGAACCAGAGCAGAAGGGGAAAAGAAAGTTATGTTTGTGAATGGGAACTTCTGAGAGATCATTTAATCAAGTGATAAAATTTCTTGTTCTGGAAAATGAAGCTTGCTAGAAAAGAACATGAACTATGGGAAGTAATTTGGGAATGAGAGGAGGATTGAGTACTAAATGGCCAACAATATAAATAACAAGTTTGTAAATGTATTGGAAGTAAGAAGTGTCTTATGGAGAATTAGCCTGTTTGTGGAGATGAGAGAGCAATTAGGGAAAACTAGAACTTTGCTAAATTAACCCAATACTTGTTTCTGCCCTGACCAATTTAATTATTAAACCTTACTTAGGTTAAAAAAAAAAAAAATCTGAAAGACACAGAAGGCAATCTTGTAAGTGGCAACTGAATAACAAAATGACTCATCTATGCCACAATGTCCGTAGGATTTTTTTTTTTTCCTACTGTTTCTTGGACTTTTTTTATGATGCTGTCTAGGAGCTGTGGCAGAAAACTCAGTGGTTACAATACTGATGATACTAAATGGAAGTGTGTGTGTGAAAGATGGGAAAATCAGTCCTTTACTCGAAAAAAAAGGAAGAAATCGGGGATCTCCATTTCCCTGTCTTCTCACTTATATGCATACTCGCCTCTTCCTACGTGAGATAAAGGAACATGGTCACATTGCTTACAAACAGAACCATCTGAACAGCGTAAGCAACTTTCACTTCATTAATACCCTGCTACCCCCCGAGAAAGCCTTGTCTCAAGCACTGTGCAGTATCCGAATGCTCCAGTCACTGCCTCTTCAGGCCTAAACCCTTGATCTCTTGTAGCTGTTTTGTACAATCGTATTCACAAAGAATTTACTGAGTGACATTACCACGTGACATCAAATTTGCCTTTTTTTTTTTGGTTTTTGTTTGTTTGTTTGTTTGTTTGTTTGTTTGGTTTTTTTTGGTTTTTTTGCTGAGTTATGATTGAATTATCTTGAAAGGGAAGTAAACTCATGCAACTCACAGGCAGTTCAGGTATAACTCCATGCCTAAACTATCAACCAAGCAAGATGTGAGCTATGCTGGTTTGGGGTCTGCCACAGGATCCAAATCTCCATCTGGCTTGAAGTCACCTGGTTGTCCTGGAACTCTGCTGTGTGCCAAGGCCAGCTCCATTTGACTGTGAATGGGGCTGACTGATGAGTTGTCCTCTTCAACCACAAATGCTTCTGGAGCTCTCCCTTCCCACCATTTTTCAAGCAGCTTGTGACATGAAGGTTTTGGTTTGAAGCTTTAAAGGTTTAGGGATTTTGGTCTGCTCTTTTACAGTGCTATTATTTTTGTCACTGTTCTCATAGGTATATAATACTGGCTGGCTATAGTAGCCTTCTTTTTTCAGTCTTCCATAACTTTTTGGTGGTGAAGGAAGTAATACTTTTTATTAGTTCTGTGTAGGCATTGGGGTTGATTCTGGTCCCATGACAACATAAATTGGGAGAAATGGAATTGACGTCAGGAGAATTACCCACAGTCAAATTTGCAATTGAGCAATGGCTTTTTACACGATTGAAGTATTTATTCTTTGCAGAAAGTTTTGAAATTGTTCAAATGAGGCCCTTGGACTCTACTCAAAGGTGAATTTTTTGGAAGGTTTGAGTGAAAACATTTCATCCATGTGTGAGTATGAGGAGAGTGTAAAACTATTTTTCCCCTCCATAAAGACTTTTTGCTGCCTTCTTTTGAAGAGCTCTGCAGCATGAGTTGCTGAGGCCTGTGTGCTACAATCCGGCATTGAAATAGCCATAGCTGCAAAGTGACTTAGTTTTGGCTTTGATTTGACTGAGTTATGAGCCTTAGAAAACCACATAGTCAGCATGCATTTCAGGGGTTTGGTTCTTCTTTCAAAGCTTGTGAAGGGTACAGTCAAGAGGATTTGCTGTGAACACCAGGGTAGGCACACAGCATAAAACTAGAGAAAGATACTGCTTTGAAGGAGCAGGGACATGGGGTGGCTGGAAGAGGAGCAGAAGACCTCTCTTAGGGCCTAAGAAAAGTGTCTGGGTGTTTTGCAATGTATGCGACTGAGACCCGAGTCCCTAGGACCTGCTGACTCTGCTTCCACAGGTTGTCTCCAAAAAACCAAGAGAGGTTTCTGCAGACTGAGTAGGGGCCAAGTATAGACCAGAATGTGAGATAGACTGACACTCAAGGCCTCCTCTTGAGTCAAAAGGCTAAGGGGACAGGGAGTAAAATCCACTGTTGTTTCTCCATATGATGTTGCACGTGGTGCAGTTTATGGGTGACATGACCGTGGTTTTGTAAGCAGCATTGCTTTGAAGTCCTAATAAATGGAAGTCTCCAAGGACTGGCTGTTCCTGAAGGAGATATGCCACCTAGATCTGAGATTATACAAAAGTGTGCCATGTCCTATTGGACAGTGTAGTTTGTGAAGCAGTGCATGCCTATCTAACTGCAATCACATGTGAAATGGGAGGTCAAAGGAAGGCTCAATGTGCTTCCTTAACTACATGATTTTTTGACTTGGCATTGTTAATTATGCAGCCATATGAATCATTAATTTTATGTATCGGAGCTCTGCTGCTCTGGCATTTTACAGTGAAGCTGGTTAATATTTCCAATTACTTGAAGGCCTCTATTTAGTTCTAGTGTCAATGAAGACAGATTATGATGAGCTTGTGTATGTTTCTTTACTGAGCTGCTAGTCCATTGTCACTTACCTCTTTCAACGCTGTTTAGAGTGAGTGGGGAACATTGTTTTTCCCTTTTTGCACAGGAGTAAGGATTGCAAAGGTTGCAGACAGCAGCAGTTCAGACATACAGTGTGTAATGTGACTTTTCCTTTGCCTTGATTACTTAGTAGTTTGAAATTTGAATTTAAGTTTTGATCCCAACATTTTTTCTTACTGGCTGATGTATACTGACAGTGCATCTCATTAATTTAAAGAATATAAATGTCCAAGTTAATTTATTTCAAAATGAGGAAGGTGAAGGACCTGGCTCACCTCTCTTACCCTCTACATCAGCACGCAGCATGTGCAGAGTATTGCCCCTGAACTGATGGAAATGACTGCATGAGGTATGTGCCTGTGAGGTGCTTTGTGCTGTAAAGGACCTTCAGCGTAGGTGAGATTGTAGTGCACTGAATGTTAAGCAGATCCAAAGCACTCCCTGACAAACTTTACTGTGTAATTGAGTGGAAAGCGGGAACGCAGGAGTGCACGAGGTAAAGGAATATTCCCAGATTATTTTCATACAGTAACAGGTCAGAGTCTGTAGCCATTAGAACCCAATATAAAACTGATTTGTGTTTGCATTTTTGTAGTCTCTCCATTCTGTATCTTTTGTGGGTCATCTGTCTGCACCTTATTGGTTTGGTTTTTTGTTTTCAAATAGTTTCAGTTTCAAGAACTGTAGTCTGCAGCACCTGTGAGTTATCAAATTGAGGGCATCTGCCATAAACAGAAAGCAAGAACTACATGTGGTTATAAAGAAACCAGATGAATAATAATTAATGAGATAGTCTTAATAGAAACAGTATTTATTTCCTTTTGTATGCATGCACTTCTAATCCATCATCCATGGCAGGGGTGTCTCTTTGGACAGGCTTTATTCTAGATGATAGATACTTGTCTTTTCTACAGGATGAAGAGACAGTCTTGTGGAGTACTTTCTTCCATGAACAGTTAAAAATGTATAGATTGAGATGGTAGCCATTGCTTCTTAAAAAAAATCATAACAATAAAAGGTAATACTGGAAAAACACTTAATGCAAAGTCATGCTTAATAGGAAATGTCCAGCATATCCAACACGCAAACAATTCTAGCCCCTGGCAGAACCAAGCACCAGGGAGTGGAAACTGCTTGAGCTGGCACTGCCATTGAAAGGAACATCTTGAAACCGTGGCCTAACTTACAGTTTTTGTAATGCAGGGAGTGCTTCCCCCTTTTTGGAAAAAAAACCAAGACAGTTATGTGGCTTTGTTTCCCATCTCCCACTGAGGATCCCTTCCCAGTGAAGCTAATTTGCATGCAGATCCTCAGTACCTGGCTTCTTTCCTTTCAGACTGAGCAATGCCCTTCTCTCACGGAGAAGCTGTCCAGGACCACTCTTATGTCACCTGGTTACTTTGTCCTTTTCCTTTGCTCTCCTGAATATTTCCCTTATTTGGGTATCTCCGACTTCTGTTTCCTCCTCCTGCTAGGCCCCTAGCAGAGGCAGGGAGACTAGCTGCTCTTTGTTTCCAGCTGGTTTATAGGTCTTCTGTTTTGTCTTCTCATGAAAGTGTCTGCATGCCAGCTGTAGCAACAGCTGAAAACAAGGAAAAATCATCATGCGGTGACTAACTTAGTTCTCTGTGGAGAGCTGTCAAGTTCTTCTTGTGCTGTATATGGCCAATGATCTGTAGTCTGAGAACTTTCCAGACCTCAAAGTATTCTCTTATATAACATTTCACTGCAAGAAGTGTAAGGTTGCATTCACAAGTGGATTTGTATTTCTTTCTTCTTGTGAGGGGGGGAGGGAATACACATTCAGAGGTATTAGAGGAACAATTCTGATTGAAGTAGAAAGGGCAGGTGCAGAGCTTGGTTGTGGCAGGAATGTAGTTATTGCATGTGAACATGATTTGGAGAGACCCAAATACCCAACACAACGTTGACCATGAGTGTGGTTTGTAGGTAGAGAACAGTTTTGTGATTAAAGTCTGTTAAAAGAGCAAACTAGCAGCTCCACTAAACTGAGTTGCAGACTGTTCTTAGTTTCTTTGATGTTTCCTTTGGTTCTTGAAATCTTTACAGAACATCTTTTAGATGAATCAGAGCCTGCTTTGTCTTCATGTTTTCCTCTGCATTCTGATCCTGTCTCTTGGTCTCAAGTAAGTGGTTGAACACTACATAATGGTCTTAAAATGCAACTAAATGGAAGTTAAATTGACCTCTTTGCTTAGCTGGAAGACAAGCAAATACTGTGGCATAAGAAAGGCATACTATGTTGGAAAACACTGTGTGTGTCCCCTCAGCTGCTTTAAAGCAGATACCACTCCAACCTACAAACATCTTTTCCCTGAGACCATTATCAATAGGAGCCAGACTTCCAAAGAACTAGAAAACTGCAAATATTAGAATTGGTGGAATTTGGATAAACAGTTTTTCACTGAAAATCTGTTGCAATGTGATTGATGGGCTCTTTGCAATGCAGTGTTTGATCTAATTCTTGTGGGGAGAAGATTCGGTCCCGTGGAGGTTTGCACCTGCGGTTCACTTTGATTTCAGGGTCTAGGCTCCAGTTCATCAATGAATCTTAAGAATTTAGTTCCTTTGATGTGAATGTTTTAAACTCAACTGAAGTAAAGATACTGCTTATGTGTTTTTCTGAACTGGCATACTAGGTAGGGGCTAGAGAAAGATTAAATTGTCAGACTAAGTTGCACTGTGTGTTATCCTGGCCATCTTGCAGTTTTCCCCTTTGCAGCTAAACTAGTTAATGGAAACAGCTTCTAGAAGCTTACTCATGTAAATGCATGTAAGGGATAAGTAATAACTAGATTAAGATTTCAGTCAAGAAAATACTGAAGATTTCTACAAAAGACAGGTTATTTCAATACCAAATTGGGATTTTTTTTTGCATCATCCTTGAAGAGGAATAACTCTTAACGTAGACAATGAATTTTTCCTTCACACTAATTCTGATCCTTCTCTCCCAAAGCAGCTGGCTGAGGACACTGCAGAACCAAATATTCCATTGTCAATGTATTGTCTTTAAGGCTCACTCAGAAATGTGTTGAGCTGGGAAATAGCTGCCTCTGAAGTATATCTACCTTCACAAGTGTATTTAGCACCTATAACAGCAGAGGGTGGATGATGCTGAAAAAAAAAAACGAGAGCAACAATTTGCTCTCACAGGAGCATGTTGGCAGAGCTGAGATCTAGGGGTAAAGATCATGGAATCACAGAATTGTTTAGCTTGAAAAAGACCTTCAAGACCATCGAGTCTAAAATGAGCATTTGGGTATGATTTGACTGTATGAAACTTCAGCTTCACCTTGGACAAATTGACTTGACAAGCCTTTCAGGGACTGAATTTTTACTCTTATCCAACCTAAACCTCCCCTGGCACACCCAAGAGGATTCAGAAACATCATCCATGAGAGGGCTTGTGCCCTGCCTTGAATGAAAAGTCCTGAGCTTGTCCCTCCATAGAAGGTGTTCTCTAAGGATCCAGTCTGAAATACGGTCTTCAACAGAAGCTAAACTGAGTCAAATACCCACGCTCCTTCCCATTGTATTAACTCACTGATGTTTTCTTCTTATTTAATAATAGAAATAACTGCCATTTTTTGGTGACTGCCATCCAAAGTAACGGTACCAGCACTGGTGCACTTTTTGTGGCACCGGAACATCATACCATGATAAAGCTTTTATTTCAACACAGAGTAATTATTTGCCTTTGGCGTTACGTGCCTTGTAGCTGGAGATCCGTTTTCATGTTTGCCCTGCTCAATAGCAATTTGTTCTGAAACTGCTTGCACACCTGCTGGGCTAGCTACATGAATTCAGGGCAGACTCCTTTTTTTGCACCTAAAAGTGATGGTGTGGAAAACCAGTTTGCAAAATTTAAAGCATTCCAAGTGCTCTGTGCAGTTTTACAGGAGAATCCAAGAGATTCTGGGAAATCCAGACTTTGTTTTGTATGCTACAATACATTGTACTCTGTTAAAGTCTGTATCTGCCTCAGCATATTCTGGATCACTTTGGTATTAGACAAATAAACTAAATGCACAGCCTGGCAAAGAATCAGAGCTGTCCACCCATGTCAATACAGCTCAGTCTTGGTTTCGTAGCTTAAAATAATGTTCCTTGCTTTCATATGCTTCCTCATTTTAACAGCTGCAAGTGATAACAGTCTCTATGAACCAGCACTGCTCCTGAGATAATTGGTAGTAACAATTGTGTATA
Organism: Ceryle rudis; assembly: GCA_033439905.1. Lineage (NCBI taxonomy): Eukaryota > Metazoa > Chordata > Aves > Coraciiformes > Cerylidae > Ceryle > Ceryle rudis. The sequence goes on from JAAGNO010027909.1 coordinate 25,375, forward strand.
AGTATGTTAATATACCGGCCGTTTGCACTGAGTTTCAGGAGATCTGAACTCTCTGGTTCAATTCTTACTGCTGTCATTGGCCTGTACAGGAATTTGTGCCCTCAACTCCTCTCTGCTTTCATTTATAAGTCAAAAAACGCCCAGGTAATTAGAGACAGCTCAGGAGGCAGCCTAAGTTAGTGGTTTTAAGGTGGTTTGCGATCCTCGTGTTCGCACGCTGATGTCTGCAGCTAGTGCTTCTACAGAAGCAGAAGGTGGACATGGTTCATACAGGCTTGGAGGTGAGCAAGGGACTCCAAATGGAGGAAAAAAAGAAAAAGGGTATTATGGTTTTAGTCTAAGGAGGTAGGTGAAAAATATAATAACTATAATCCATTGATTACAGAATCAGCATGAGAAACTTTTCTTCCCAAATAGGAAGAATCATTCTCTTGAGGCAAAACTGGTAAAAACCAGTCAGGATTTGTTTCCTAATGCCAGTTGTACAGGTCAGATGGGTAGGAAGGCTTTCCCTATGCCTCCAATTTGACAACTCCATAAACCTTATCTCCCCTACCCAGGAACTCAGCCCCGTTGCCCTCCCCATCTCTGAGTGCACAGCCCAAGTCTCTGCTCCTTGCTCCTCACGGGTCCACTCTTTATCACTGGTTTCTCATCTGCTGCCCCACACCTCCTCATCCCCTGTCCTAGGTCTTTGCATCTCCCTGCCCGGGAGAGGTTCCTCTGCTGATGGTCGCAGCATGGGATTGCAGAGGGCTGTAGGGACCCCCCAGCCAGCACGGTCTGGGGGAGCTGCTCGCTCTGCTCGCTGCGCAGCCTGGACAGGTGGGCAGGTGAAAAAAGAGAAGGAGGAGGAGGAAGGGTTTCTCTGCTTCTCTCTGAGTCACCTGAATTGCCCGGTGGGAGGGTGCTGGGCAGGCTCCTCAGCCTCTGCAGGGAAGGTCCAAGACACCGTAGAGCACCGTGTTGGGATTTACTATAACGTTTCATTTCTTCACCCTCACACTTGTAGAAAGAAGTTTTAAAAATTAATCTTGGCTTAAAATTCCCGCCCTTGATGTATGCGGGTTGTTTGGTTTGGGTTTTTTATGCTAGGACAATTAAAGACCCGCCAGCAGCGTGCAGGGAGCCCAGAAGACGGCCGGTCCGCTGCTCCCGCACCTTCCCCGGCCGCCCACCGGCCCCGGCCGCTGCTCCCTGCTGCGGTGCCCGGGCCCCCAAGCGCAGCTGCACCCGGCCGGCGGCTGGAGGAGGCGTTTCCTTCGCGCCCGGCCCCGCGGGGAGCCGGGCAGGACGCTCGCACCTTGTCCCCCTCGCTGGGACATCGGGGCGGGGGTGGTGGATGAACGCCCCGCTCCGGGCAGCGCCCCTCGGAAAGCTGCAGCCCCGGCGGCCGGTCAGGTGGCAAAAAAAGAAAATGAGAAACGAAATCTGTAGGGATGGCCACAGCTCCATCAAGCTTATTTCTCCAATGTAG